>WSZQ02070135.1:1896-12733 GCA_019419845.2 Weissflogia rhopalogaster
ATTATCTACCGATAGAGACCAAACACAATATGATTTTATAGAGCACCGAATAATCTCTAACTCTTTTGTTGTTAATTGCTAATAACTTGCACCCTGTACGATCAATCTAAATTTTATTTACATCTACGCATTTATATTATTTTTTAGCCATTTTTCGTTTAGATACTTTTATCAAATGTAGATAGATCAAAAGGTGTGATTATTTTTAAATTCCATAGGAGATATCCACCTTTAATTGATTATTACATACGTCCAGTATCTGATATTACAAAATGAAGGCTACGGATCTGATTGCAGTAGCACAATATATAATATATTAGCAGTTCCAATATCGAATGTCAAAATTTAATTTAATTATTTTAACTGGGGTAATTTTGTCTCGCTGCTGGAAGGCTCACAGCTAAGTTCATATCGCACTTACAATTTGCATTTATCAATACAATTGAGTTACATTAAAATAATTTTATTCAATTAGATTTTATTTTATAATGCACAATACACTCACGTATAAAAAAGATTATCATTCTTTCTCCCTCAAAACTAAATAATGAATTTTCAAATACTCATTGTGGAACACAATTAGATTTACAATGTACTTAAAACTGAATTTCTCGCAAATTTAATTCACCTGAATTTCTTTTATTGTACAAATCTTCCTTTGAACCAAGGATATTGCAACACACGTGGCTTTATAAAGTTATACAATATTTTAGGTTATGTCTAAAACTCTTAAATTAAAGATAAAAGCACAAGAAGAAATTGTATTTTCTTTGTTTGGCACACACGCGTGTGTGTGTTCGCTTCATCTGGAACAAAGTTAAGCCGAAGACTCTGCCGTCCTTTCGCTCACGTAGAGAGGCGGCGACGGTAGAAAAACATCGGCAGACATATGGGCAATCCCGATATTACGTTTTTCTTTGTCCAGCACTCCACGGCGCTTCTCGCAGATGAAACTTAAGAACGCGTCCGATGATTGCTGGATTCCTAGATTTTATTACGCTTCCTTCCATGTTTTTTTCCTCTCGTCTGTTTCTTTTATACGATTTTTTGCGCAACTCACGCGAGCACTAACGAAATGAAATGCGCGCCAGAAAAATGATTAAACGATATAATTTTTATCGTACGCCGTTTTGTATTACTTAACAAACTCGAAAGTTTTAAGTACGAGCCTGTAATAGTTTCCGCTTCCGGTTTTCAGTGGCGCGGAAGTAGCCCGGCGGGCGCATAAGTTTGCCCCGCGCGAAAATAAATAAAACGATTGGTGCGCTCGCAAGTTTAGCGAGGACCCTGCTCACTCTCGAGCTGCTGGCGCCCGTGATCTTTTGCCGCCACCGACCTCCCACCCCGACCACTAGCTCTTAGTTCGCGTGTTGGCAAATCTGTTACACAATGTGTCGCAATCTTTTACATATCGAGCGAACGCCTTGAAACACTCAAAGTTTTTCCGCGACGTTGCAAAGTTTCAGTTTTATCGGTCTTTCGTGAATTGCTGCCGCCGCCAAAACGCCATGTCATCCCCGGGTGGTTACACATTTATACGGTTAGGAGCAAGTTGCGTCCCGCATGTCTTCTAGTCATGCAAATTAAGTCAAATATTAAATTACTATTCTAAATTTCTTTGAACACACTACTGTCGGGTTTTGTTAAAACATTTTAAAATTAACACTTTATCGATGTTTTACAATTTTGGTTTATTTGGTACAATGCATTTCGCATCCGCAGATACTAGCCTGTTACACACTTCAATCGTTTATTTATACAAACATTTTTCTTAGGTTGGTACAATATTGCGGGTGAGGGGTGAAGATAGAAGTAGATCTAGTTTGTCATGGGGACCGTGTCTGAACTTTCATTTATTGCCTGTCTAATATAAATCGCTTCCAATCGCTTCTGCGGGCCAGATGTAGGATTTTTAGGTTTTGAATTATGCATGTGTGGCCGGTTGATATGATGTGGTCTGTGAGCGATGAACATTGGGGATTCCTCGCGTTGTTAGTTAAACGTAAATGTTAGTTAAACGTCTCGGAACCGGCCCGTTTGGCCTATATATAAATTATCACAACATCACAATTGACTTGTTAGACTCCGGAATTGAAAAAAAATATTGTTAGTAAAGGATCTAAGTGTGTTTGGATTATAAACAGCAGCAGAGATATTTAGTTGCTTGAGTTTGTGACTAATTTTGTAAGATAAACGAGCTAAAAATGACACTTTTGCGTATAATTAGGGTATTTGTTCTTGTGTGCCCGGGAAAAATGAGTTAATTGTTTTAAGTTTTGAATTTAATCTGAGAAGTTAATGGAGTTATTAACTTCTTTTTCGGTTGTAAATTTTAAATTGGCATCGCGGAAATTTAGGAAGTTGGTGAATTAATCTGTTTGTCAGTTAGTACTAGACCAAATGCAAAATACGTCATCCACGTATCTAAAGGATTTGGTAATGTTTTTAATGAGTGGATGGCCACATGAAAACAATTCTTGTTCAAAAGTATCCAGGTATATCACGGCGAAGAGTGGTGAAAGTGGTGAGCCCATAGGTAATCACGAATGTTAAATATATGTAGTGCTGATAAATTTCCAGTAATTGAATTCAGTACAAATATATAATCTCTATAAATTCGTGGGCGTTGTTGATATTACTGGCATCGATTTACTTGATAAAGATATCAATGACTATATACTGGAGGGAAAAAGATTTTTAACGTCGAACGAAACCAGTTTTGATGAGGGTGGAAGATTAATTTTTCGGAAATTGTCTATTAATTGTTACGAGTTTTTATACTATATTTGAGTGTAAATTGTAGTATATCGGGCAAGGTGTAGTTCAAAAATTTGCTCATAAAGTAGACCGAACAGTTTAGAAAATTAACAACTGGGAATATCACGTTTGTCGATTTTGAGTATTCCGTACATTATAAGGGCGGAAGGATTCATTAATTTAAATTTTTCGTGAGGTGAGAATAATTTGGATTTTTTGACAATTTTCGGAACTGAAAAGAACCAAAATTATAAAACATCGATAAAATGTTTATCACCAGTGTACATTTGGAATATAGTTGTGCATTTATTGTAATTCTGAAGCTGTATCCATTTAAATAAAAGCAATTATCTGAAACAATGCAAAAGAACATGAATAAATGCAATGAATTCGACGTTTACCGTTTTCAGCATATATAATAACAATCACTATAAACTTCTAAAATAATAAAATGGGTACTATGCTTGGATTAATTTTCCGACTGATATCTCCAGTATGAAATAAATTCATTACATTGAATATTCTCCATTACAAAACCAACTACGCAGAAAATGTTTCGAGCAAATCATACATATTCTGATGATTCCGATGATTAAATCATACATAATGTCTCCCTTCCTCCTTCCTTTGTCTTCCTTCTTCGTCGTATTGCAACATTCCAGTCACTT
Organism: Weissflogia rhopalogaster; assembly: GCA_019419845.2. Taxonomy (NCBI): domain Eukaryota; kingdom Metazoa; phylum Arthropoda; class Insecta; order Coleoptera; family Staphylinidae; genus Weissflogia; species Weissflogia rhopalogaster. The sequence continues at coordinate 5,322 of WSZQ02070135.1, forward strand.
GTCATATAAAAGTGGGGGGTGGTTGTACGGGGGTACGATGATGCTCACAATTTAACATTACACTTTAAAATATAACTAAACATTAAACACACTTATTAAATTAAATGAAAATAATAACAAAATCAACTTAATGAGAAAAAGAAAAAAATACTACATTCCGTCCTATGGGGTTACCCTCTTCTTCTTCTTCTTCTTCTTCTCGCTCCGCCGTCTTCCTCAGCCACTGCTTTCTTTTCGTCAGGATCTTTAATGTTGACACCGCCCTGCCCTTCTCTTTCAACCTACCTTGCTCACATTCCTAACCTCCTGCGCCCATTCCCCTTCCAGCCCTATACATTCAATCGCCATATGGTCCCATGTATCCCGGCCCATTCCACAAAATATACACCTGACATACTGTTCCCCCATCCATACTTTTCTCTCTCGCTCCTCAGACCCGCATCTAGCTCTTGCAACTAGTATTATTTTCTTTCACACTTATTTTCTTGCTTCCAATATACTCAGGTCGTTTGCCAATTGTTTGGATACCACGATATACAGGGTTATAGGTACTCTCACTAATTTTACCCTGTCTTTCTTGTTCTTCTATCTCTCCTTGTCTCTTGCAAACATTTAACTCCAGTGAACTTGCGCAGAGCGTACGGTCAACTTCTTCTCCTGAAAAGCCTAGAGCCTCATACGATTTCTTCCTCCCTTTCATCCATTCACACCCAGATTTCCTTGCACACCATTCCCAAACATTCTTAATCAGTCTATCGGCCCCCACTCTGTGCAGACATTCCTCTTACCTTGCAATTCTCCATGTACTCTCCCATTATTCACAAACGAAAGACATGTAGTTCAAAATGGAGTCTCAGTTACACGTTATGCAAGTTAAGTCACGACTATATGTGAGAGATATCGGTAGAAAAAAATTATGTGAACTTACTCAGAGATGGTGACAGAATGAATCGATATTCATCGAATCCCTCAAGCCAGCTCTACGAAATGCAGAAATAGTAGGGTGGCATAAGGGTAGTGGTGAAATGGCTGAGTAGGTTCCCTCCAATAGAGATAAGTAAGAGAGTAAAGTAGATAAGAAAAAGTAAGAGTGAGTCGGAATGAAAGCTGCGACTAAGTTTTCGGTTTCCACGAAGGCTAAAACAGGTAGAAGCAAGAAGAAGAAAAGTATGGAAAATAAGAGACCTAGGAGAAGTACATTTCTATTCCTGGAAATATTTGCAATTATAGGAATTATTTACAATATGAAACATAATTACATTACGGATAAATTGGTTCAAAAGAAAGTAAGGTATAAAATACATAAGGAACAGTTGACGTGCATTGCGCGCTCCATGTCCAGCTCATAGTATATAGTGCTAAAGTCAGCAAATAATGAATTTATTTTATATTGTAAAAGTTAGGTTAAATTATCTTATTTAGTACACAGTTAATCATTACAGATGTACCTGGTAATGGTTACAGTAAATGCTCAAAACCAAGCCCTTAGATTTCAGTGCGTATACAAATATCCCTCGCTTAACACGGTCTTAAAAACACGGTTATGCTTACCGCGTTTATCGATGCAATCAATACACTTGATCGCGCTAATCAAACGTGTTACTTAAAGACTGCGATTTTAGTGTCGTCCTTGATGTATTTAACTTCTTATTACGTACCCACGGTGGGTATGCCCGCAGGTTTGAAGGTGAAGGTATTTGAAGTGTTCTTGGAGAAGCCCATTGCCTTCTTTAGAAATTTTGCTTTCATTTTTTCTAGCTCAAGCAGGTGTAGTTAACACTTGGTTCTTAGTTTTAAAACCATCCGTTAATGTTATAATCAATTAATAGTTTCTTCGAGGTTCCCATAGATTTCGGGTGTTCATCTTGGTTTGGTCATCTTTGCTTGTTTGATAATTCCAGGGTATTCACAATGTTTTATTAGTTTTAGCTTAGTCTCCAATGCATATTTCATCCAGCTTTTGCTTCCTATAATCTCTTCTGAATTTTGTGTAATAACATTTTGATTACTACATTTTTACGTGTTGATTATTCACATAAAACATTCTCCTTGTGTAATAAATATACTTAACGCATTTTACATATATTTATTTACCCTTAGAACATTTTTCTGTGCCATAGTTTCCCAAACGTTCTCTGTACAACTTCATAAAATCTGAAATTGATCTACGGAGCACAAACGTATTTTGTAAGGTAGAAATTATGAAATACCACTGTAGATGTTGGTGATATTGGTGAAATCGATTAACCATGGTCTCCGATTAATAATCAAAGGAACAATCGGTTGAAGTATTCCATTTTAATCGAATACGATTAATAACATAACCGATGGTTGCGCCATCTACTAGCAAATGCTCGCATCCAGTGGATACACTTGTAGAATATGTTTTGTACACCTACATTGATTATATGACGATACATGAAGTTTCGTAAGAATAAAAAATGCAAAAACTAGTTAAAAAACATGTAAAAGTCGTCAAATCATAATTGCGTCTATACTAAATGTTGATGTTAATTGTTAAGCACACAATTAATTTCTATTCTATTATCGCGGAGCTCCTATCACTTTTCTATGGAATTGCGGAGAGCAAAACAGCATAGTTTTGAAACCGTATTTCTAGACCATGACATACGGGCCTTGCCTCGTATGAGATTTAAAAACATTTAACAACATGCCTTTAAACATAGAATTCATATTTAATTTTTAAATCAAATGCAACCATGTTTCATAGAGAATAGTTATATTCACACCATTAATGTGTGAGTGACTACTGGATTTATTCTAATAGCCCAATTCAGTCATATTTATTTACCACTTTATATTGGTCAGTCGAAACTAGCTTCGTACAGAGTATAAGTGTCACCAACGTAGCGATTATTAGTTTAATTTTTACACACTTAATGTTAAACAATTGTAAATACATTTACTTTATAACATTAGTTATCAATATTATTTAATATTGTATTATCAATAACATTTAATTATCAAATTAATTACTTAAATTTATCACATATATAAGTTGTACTTAAGTAATCATAATTCTTTGAACATTTGTAATTCCGGCTTTTTTAATTTAGAGTTTTTTGTGAATTCTAGATTCTATATTTTTGAAAATAAATTTTGTTGAATTGCTTGCGTAGGGTTTACGGGGCTTGTAGCGCCCTTTAACTTAAGTTTGTTTGCATTGTTGCTCGCTGACGTTGTGTGTACCCTAAGAGGGATTGGAAGGGTGGGTCGAGCAGCTCACCGACTATTTCTCCTCTGCTGAATTTGACGAGGGGTTGTTCAGTTTTTTTTGTTTTTGTTATTTTGTTTTAATAAAGACGTTGTGGTGTTGGAAATCGTGTGCTTTTGTGAACGGTGACGTTGGGGTGAGTGGTACTTAATACATCGGCTAAACTCAAGGAACTTAGCTTAATAAGATTCTTTTGAATCAGGTCCCGCGCATGACCAGGAAATAATTTAATATTTCACTTAATTTACACTTTTTTACCCGGACAGGTTAATTTAGTGCTGACAACACCCACATACTTGCATGTAATCAATCGTCAAACACTTCTCTTACACACAAAGCTATGAAGCACATGGTACACAACACAAAACATTTGTAACAAAGCGGGCAAAACAGCATACAACAAAAACACACAACATCAACAATTCTACATGCACACAAAAATTGTAAATACAAATAGAAGCTGTCACCAAAAATATATACGATATTGTGTTTTTTTCAATAAGTTCAGCCAAGCAGATCAGTGGTTCAGTAGTAGACCGGGTTCAAGTCCTGGCGGATATAGAGTAAAGTGAATTCTTCTTTTAAACAGTGTTATATCAATGTCATTAGCTAAGAATTGTATTTTCGAACGGTAAAATCAAAGAGTAAAGTATTAATCGAATTTAAGATGAAATTTGTGCAGCTCAATACACTTTTAAAACTCTATAGTATTGGGCACAGATTGCAGCATGGGATCTTAAACCTTAAATTTATGCTCATGTAAAATTTACGACGATTTTTATACATAATACAATTGTTACTAGGCGATTCCTCATAAAAATACACCTTTAAAGAAAAATGTCCACCTTTCAAACATGATATAAAGGACTAACCTGCTCGATTTCTACTGAAATAAACTTTCGACACATTATCAGTTAGATATGTTAAACGATGAAATCATGAAAATAAATATTTTATCGATTTTTCGATATATATATCGATAATAAAATCATATTCACATATGTCGCGAATATAAAACAGTGAATTATGTTCTCAAAGTGACGATCTTACCCCGCCCCCCAGTCAGGGCGTAACTGCGCCCCGCTCATTCATTAGTTGTTGACTTAAGCATTATGCACTAAGCGCTAGACCTTGAGCGCATAATGCGCGTCAATTGACTCTTATGCATTTTTTATACATTACTTTTATATGGCAAGGGACTACAATGTTGTAATATGACAGAGAAGAAAGATTGGGCTCCGGCTAGGCATAAATAACTTATTAGAATTGTGCAAAACTATGCCAAACAGGCACTATAAAAATGGGTTCAGCTCTTGTTCAGTGTTCAGTGCCCAAGTCGAGATATCTAGAACATATTGTTGGGTCTTTAAATAAATACTAGTGTAATTAGAAATATTTTCTATTTCTCTGCCTTGCATTTCTACGAGTTGAAAATCCTCGATCATGTCACATATGTAAGTGGGTAACATGCCACAACACCCATCGAATCTATCAATGTAGTCAAGAAATGGTCAAAATTCTCGAGATCAATATTAATCGAAACCAAGATATATTACATCTTTTTTACAGCATTTATGAGATGACTATTAAAGTATTCAGTATTAGTCGACTATAACATCAATAAATAATAAGATTTTAAGAGTTTGAAACTCTTAAAAACTTTAAAGGAAAGGACAAATTGAACACAGTGTATACAGCCATAGGGTATTTTAAGCTATTGTTCAGCAGAGGGCGCTTGACTTTTCAACTCGAGGGCACTATAATATAATTTCATATAACGTCATTTTCCGTAGATTTAAACTTTTTTCAATTTACCCACAATCTACGGCCACTCACTCACTGCCACAGCCGGGCGCCGCCACCATCGGCTGCGCAACCGCCATGGCTCGAGCAGCCGTCACCGTTTTCCAAGCTGGCAGTTTCTGGCACTGCGTACGTGGGGATGGCGCCGCGTCGCTCAGTGAGTAAGTGCACGTCGCACTCGCTAAACTCATCGAGGCATGCACGTACTAGATTACATTTAATTCTGCCGCCTCGGAACCGCCATGCGTCCATTTGAAGTTTGCGCGCGCGTTCAGAGCGCACTTGTTGTGTGGAGGTCGTGCTGGCGGACGTAAAGCATTTTAAAGCGCCGTTACCACTACCCCAGTGGCGGCGACGAAATAATAGTATCATAATATACAATGCGATAATACGGACGGTTTTTGCCTCTTGTTTAGGGAATATGGAAAAGTTAACGAAAGCTCAACATACAAACTTTTAGTTTAGTTCTACTCATGTTAGCTATTTTTTGATCATTTAATATCAACCGGTTTAAATAATATGTTTGTTCTCTTTTTCTAGGTAAGAAAATGACATCTACATTATGAACATCCTTTCTGCAGTTTAAGTGAGTAGCGTTAAATTGTCTTTGTATAGCCAACCAAATATACATCAAAAATGTGTCAGGTTATGTTCCCTACGAAAATGTCATTATACGTTACTTAGTTTTTTTTTATTTACTCCAAAATATGTCGTTTATATTTGTTGCTTTCAGTGTCATACCACCTATCATCAACCACTCCTCATTTTTTCCACCGAGAAACTAGAATGATGCAGGACACGCACGCTTTTCATTTCTCCATTCTTTTATTTTCGCCATCACTGTCATGCGTTCATGCAGTGGCAATCATTCTTAGGGTTTCTTCGCCAAATTGTTCTGGTTTTGACAAAGAACAATTGGTATTTTCGCCTGACTATTTATAACTTGGCAAAGTATCACTTATTGTGAAAATAATATTTTACTTCCCTGCAATTCTAACAATATATTAAAATGAAATCACATTAAGAGGACCGTATGCGACCGATACCTAGCGGCAAAATGAGGAACTAAAACGTGAAATTCAAACTTTGTTCTAAAATATTTTCTAATCTGCATATTATGGAATGCCCATTATTGTACGGATCCATATCTCATTAAATATAATTTGTTTTGATATACCCATAAAGTTGGGTATAATAACAGGGACGATATCACTGAGAAATGACTTGAAAGGACCTCTACTAAAGATCACACTTTTATTTACATTTGCCACATTTCTAGGTATACAAATCATAGATTAAACGATTCGGAATTAAATTTATCACTAATTACGGAAATACCCATTCCGAATAATTGTCTAGAGTAAATGTGATAGATTGTTAAAGTTGAGTCCTTTTATGAAGGCATATCCAGAAGGTTCGCGAAACATAAGTACACATACATTGTCGCGTCAGCTGTCACAAAACATGCACAAACAAGGCACATTATTATTTTAAATATTAAAATACAATATTTTATGGCTAACTGTATGTATATTTTGTAGATTTCCATAAATCTAATTTATAAATTAGAACCCTATATTTTCTGGCGCATTAACATTTGATAACTACATTTGATATGACTTCATAAATGGACTCAACTTCAACAATCTATAACTATTAGTCTAGACAATTAATCGGAATGATACTTTCATTATTTAGTGACAAATTTAATTCTGAATCGATTACTGTATGATTTGTACACATGGAGATGTGGAAAATGTAAATAAAAGTGTAAACTTTAGAAGAAGTCATTTCAAGGCAATTTTCTGACAGCGAAAATATCGCTATATTTTATTTAAAATTTTTTATGCACCAATTCATGTTAGATAAAACCTATTATTTGTGCTTTTAATAATAATATATACCACGCTTCACGGGCCAGACAAAATTCTGCCGTCCAGGCCTGTTCTAGGAAAAAGGAAATATGAAAAAAAAAATAGAAATAATAAATAAAATAATAAATTTTAGAAGAAATAATTTCAATTCATTTTTCTGTCAGTGAATTCGTCGACGTTGAATACCAATTAAACTATATTCATTGAGGAATCGAGCCGTATTAGACTGGGCATTTTATAACGTGTAGATTAGAGAATATTTTAGAACAAAGTTTAAGAATTTGAATATAAGAACTGCCCTTACGAATATTTTCATTCAAATCCAAATCGGACAATGTGTGAACGTCCCTTGTACGTTTGGATTTCTTCAATAACGTAAACTTGAAACACACTGTATATACATATAATATAATTTCACGAATATTTAATAGTTATACCGAAAATGTATAACTGTCGTTCGTTTTTAATAAAAACAATTGGTGTGATTAGGTGTTTTTATC
>WSZQ02070135.1:12833-23384 GCA_019419845.2 Weissflogia rhopalogaster
TTTAATAGTTATACCGAAAATGTATAACTGTCGTTCGTTTTTAATAAAAACAATTGGTGTGATTAGGTGTTTTTATCCATTATACAAATTTAATTCCCGGAATATTAACATTGCTTTGTCTCAAAATGTAATTATCACTATGTGCATCTACATTTTATGTAAAGTTACAATTCCCAAATGTGCATACGTGTAAAAGAAAACCATTAACTTGGTATTGTCGCCGATACTTTATTTGGGCCAATCTTCCTTAGAATCCCAGTTACAACATTCAATTCTATTGTGTGCTAGAAAATCGGTATTTTTATATGCCGGCGTAGGGCGGGGAGTTGGAAACAGTAGGACACGTTTTGCGGTCGCCATGGAGGCGGCAGTATCGGAGTGATGAACCGGCGAAACAACGACGCGTATATCCGTTGACATATAGTAAACCTGCATCGGAACAATATGAGGACGTGCGAAATAAAAAAAAACTGCAAACGGCCATACCCATCCGCCTCCATACTCATTGAGGGTGGTTATTTTCGATGAGGCGGCGAGTGTTGTAATAGCGACCTGTTGAAAAAAAATCCACCGTTATCGCATTCATTGAGTGCTCTCGAAACAGATAACACTGGACAATTCCATTCGCGTCGCTCTCATCGCCATGGTACAAACCGCCCCTCTTTTCATTCACTGCCGCACCCAGCAAACCCGCCACTCAAAAAAGTAATTATCGACAAAAATATCATTCCGTGTAATTAATCATCCATATCTCGACGTTCATTTTTATCATAAGCGAAAACAATATTTGGAGTAGGTACGATGTGTTCGAAGTGTTTTACAAAGGACTGAAAAATGGATAAACAACATTCGACAGTGTTGAATGAATGCCGGGCGTGCGAGTTTTCTCAAGTTCGCAATATGTTTTCGATGATGATTCGTGCACAATCCCGAGTCGGGCAGCGTGGACGGTGTAAAATCCGGAATCAATCCGTTTTATGATCGCAGCGCCCTCTGCACGCTTAACCCTCTTGTGCGCGCGTGGTAAACACCCGATTTGTGTGCACACGCGCGCCGAGCGCAAAAAGGATGAAAGCGGGTCGCAAACATTATTATCGCTTGTTTGCCGCCGCCACGCCGCCCACCGTCGATTCTGCCGCCACCGGTCACACTCGCAAATGCCCTAAAGCTTTGTGTTCGTATTCAAAATCGACGCGATGATTGTTTATCTTATATTAACACTGATTTTTACATGAACAAACAGCAGAAAGAAAATTTGAATGTCACCCTTTCAATTTTTAATTATTTCAGCACATTTTGTCTATTAACCCCATTTGAATTGTATTTAACATAAGTTAAAAACTTAATTTCTTCGTAAAGAAAAATATTTGTAACCACACTGTATATTCCTTGTTAGGTCAATAAAGAAAGGCTTGGGTTCCTAAATAAATACTATATTAAAAGCGGTACTAGAAACTTTAGTTTGAGCATATTGTATAAATATTTCTTTTGAAATTCTAGAAGGTATAGGAAAGATTTTTAAACAGATTGTATATTACATAAAGCTTAAATTATTTCGTAATACCTAAACAAAAAATTGAACAATTAAAATTATATACTGTTATTTGAACATATTGTATATTCCCTTATGATCAAATATTCCAGTATTAACTAAAATATTTAATTAAATACCGTCCTGTGGTTCACTTACAAATGTTAAATTAAAAATTTCATCTAACTTTACGCAAACATACCCGACCACACTGTATAAGTAGATGCAACTCCACTTTGGAATGTTAATTATCTTCCGTCAGTCGCATTAAGCAAATTATTTTTGAAATTAAAATTGCATGTTTACCCCTAAGAGGCGGCAGTCGTCCCCATCAAGGACGGGGTTGGCGCAAAAGCTACATGCCGTGAGGCGGCCGTAGCGCTTTACAGAAATGAAAAACTAAACTTGCAACTTTGTTCGGAGATGGGCAAATCGGCAAATTGAACGCGATGCGCCGGCACAAGTTTAACCCTTTAACCTTACGCTGTCGCTGCGCCTGTGGCACGACGCGCACGCCACTCCTTGAACTCTCGCTTCAACTTCAGATGCCGTCTGCCGCCGCCGTAGCGGGGTTAAGTATGCCAGGCGTTGGGGCTCCAAAACGAAAATTAAATTCTTCTCTCCACTACTACCAAACTACCAACAATTCTGCTAACCGCCTCCGGAACGACCACTACGACCAGCGGCGTCATCGCATTCTCCGAAAACCGTGCCCACAACTACCAAATTGAAAACTGTTTACTTAACCACAACAACATTCCAAGTTTCGATTGTGTTTCGGTTTTCTTTGAACGTCCGATCGTGTGCGTAACATTTTTGGAACTGCTATTCGGGAAATGGATCTAATCAGTTTTATTGCGCCAAAGTGCGCCATTTTCGGGGACATTATAGTTTTCAATTTCCATTCGTGTTTTTCTTTCCATTCTATGATGACATATCTTTTGGGAGACACAGATTTCGTAATTTCCGTAATCGTTGTTTTATTATTTTTTTGTTGCTAATTTAATTGTGTCAAATTACGAGCAGATATTAACAAGATGGAAAAAGGGCAAGTTAATAAAGATTTTGTTCGCGCTTATTGCGCCTTTTAAAAACTATTTTTATATGCACTCGCGAATCTCTCCACAAAGCTCTAAATTAATAGCCAGGGTTTTCCAGGGATTCTCCGATAGGCTCACAACGACAAGGTGGTAAATTTAACGAATATTTATTGAACACACAAGACTCACAATCCACCTACTCACGCCACGGTCGAACAAGAGCAAGGTCGAGCCGAGGGCGCGCATCACTTAGCAAGGTCAAAAAGGGACACTCAGTAGCGTTGCGCAGTTGCCTCCCGGCTCATTATCTTGGCGCGCAGGGCGCCAAATTCAAATATTGATGGCGACCAGAAGTCATCACAGCGCTGAACAGATTTGGTTAAATTAAAATTGCTAAAATTCAAAATTACAAATTGAAACGAAATTTCTAATTCAAAATAGTTGCAATTTGAACAGTTACAAACTGATATATCGAAATTAATACAATAAATAAGAGTAAATTAAGCATTATTTATTATTTAAAAGCTTTAATGGTTTGAGAATAATCTACAACAATTAAAATGATATACATAGAAATAAAAATCATCATCAGAAATAACTGTTACTGTTACGAAATTAAAACCTCAAATATTGTTTGAGGATCACTGATTGAAACAAGATGAGGTTATGTATTATGTGCGAATGTCCAAGACTGTAAGTAATTTTCTCCACGAGAACGACAACGACGACGAGGACTCAGGAGATATTTCCGGCCGGCTTGATCCGAAACTCATTCCCTCCACCTCCAACGCCCAGCCGCCTCCAACCATCACATCAACCCACGCGACCGCCACAGTGGGTCCAAGCGGTAGTCTCGGTCGACGCGCAACAAATCACATGATGCCCGTTCTCGATGTATCGACCTCGAACGCTGGATGAGTGACTGACGAATAGACCAAACCCTAACCCCAAGTCCTTTGGGGGCCGACTGGCCCGCGCACCACTCCGATGAGTTTCTTTTAGGCTAGGGTTGTTTTGTGGATGAATGATGCTTTTTTCTCTTGCGCCGACGCGACGGATGCATGACTCGACACGAAAAGCGTATAATAGACGAAAGGTTTTCCCTCAGCATTTACAGGGGCAGTTAGTTATGTGAGAAGGTCTTAGGGGGTGGCAGTGAAAGGGGGAGCTGGCCGTATAGGCATCGCAAAAAAAAACGACAAGAGGTGAAATTTTGGTAATACATAAACCTGGCCGATCTGTAACGTCATAATGTCTGCTTGATTGAGCATGAGACAGGGGCCATTTTATTCCGCCGCCCACAAATACAGCCCACCCTGATATGCTGGCCGTAGCTACTGGCCTAGAAGTTTACGATCGCCGGAATAAATCATTTTCGGGAGGTGGATGCTGAAAAAAGCCGAATAAGGAATACGACAAACAAGTCAGAATTATCTAGAGCATAAGTTGACATCGAAGTTTGCCTTGCCACAAATTAGGACTATTTCACCGCCCCCAGATTATTGTTCTAGGGTACATTAAAGCTCGACAACGTCTTTTGGTTGTCCTTTCATCGTATTCATGCCAGCCGTATCTACGCATTACCTGATTTGGTCCTTTTTGATTGTCGACGCACGGCGCCGGCAACGGCAAAAGCGAGCGGCGGCGAATAGCGTCAATAGGCGACGGACCTTTTGTGTCACACAAAATTCAAATTCAAATTGAATGGAGTTAATAGGTCTTTAAGGAACATCGATTTAGGACAGCCTTTTTAACACCCTGCTCATCGGTGCGCGGGGTGTGTCCGGGGGCAGCGGAAAGTTGCACGAAATGACGGCGCTGCGAGCGAGTTAAGAAAATACGCTCAATTATTGCGCGCCTCGGGCGGGAAAATACGAGGCGCGGGCCCAATGAATAATTTACGCCTCGGTCGTTTAACGCCGCCACCCAAACCGCCCAACACCGCCTCTCAATTGAAATCCACCCCGAGAATTGCATCTATCGAGGGGGCGAGAAAACTATACTGATCCCAAAACGTGCTTTTTGCAATCCTTTATGTTGTAGACGTGCGAGGAATACGAAAGTACTCTTATAATAATTGTAATTACTTAAATCGTACCCAACTCAACAAGTTATAATAAATATTAGTGCACAGAATTTAAGGACCTGCATGCAATGCATCCATCTTCAGGCATATACTCAATAAATATTAATGTAGTTATAGAATTGCTATTTATCTATAGTATGGTAAGATTGTTTTTCTACACTTGTTGTATAATGTACACATTTCCGTATCGTTCTGTCCAGAAGGAAATTCTGAAAAACCACAGAGGAATTCTAAAGAACATCTGGCAAGTTATGAAGGTTGTAAACCTGTTCAGTAAGCCAAAGTTAATCCCATCAAATTGTAGCAGCCTGAAGTTTATCCCTAAGCAAGTTCCAAAGAAGTTTCATTAAAATAATAATCCCACGAAGGTAAAACATGAAACTTCTGAACGGAAGAAAGCCCGTGCTGCAATTTCTCATACTCTTGAGGAAACGGGTACCATCCCATGCTGTTGAACAATATATAAATATGTTCAACTGTATTTGAAAACCAAAGTGAAAAATGAATATTCAAAGTCTCCAATCTCCAGTCCGTGCGCATATATCAAGAAATAAAAAAAGGCTAAAGTGACCTGATACCAGAAGGATTCGGATTGATTTGCAATTTGATCCGAGTCGTTGAAATTTGCATCGCAAATTGAATCAAGTCTCATTGGTACATTCAGACGTTATTGGCCCAACTACATCGAGAGCAAATAGCAATTGGTATTTTCATTGGTGTTGTTGCGAATTGGAATTTTCCATTCTCCTATCAGATAGTTCGCGGTGATTTGCAGGTTTTATTGATATTCTATGAAAATTTAATGAATTCACATATATTTTGTATATCTCTTCGCCTGTAAATACATTTTATACATATATTATTTTATGAAATGAAACAGGCAAAATTTAATATCTATATTCGCATTTGAAAATTAAAATGTCTGTCGTAAATTTTGAATTGAGGCTATTAAATTATTATGCATAAGATTTTAAATTTTGCTTCAAATAATTGTCCTAATATTGAATTAAGGCCGTTTTAGAATGAGAAATTTTCTTTAGATAATCTTATTAACTGAAATTATATTAAGATTATAATATATTATAATGTAATAATTTATAATTTATTATATGTTGCAAACATACGATGTTATTACTTCATATCGGTTGAAATAACATATATAAACCTATTTGATTTGATTTAGTCATTTTCACGTTAGCGCACTATGATATCTCGAGAAAAGTGCAGCCGAATACCACCTAGTTGCCATTGTTCGGCAAATGAGTCTATTCAGGGTTATGTCTAGGAAATATTTCTGGTATTGTTTGAAAATTGGTTAAGTTATTGAGATTTTTTTAATTTCACGCTATTATTAAAGGGTATAGAATATGTATAAAGTTGATGTACTCTGAAAAGATGAGATAGATGAAATCGGTTAAAATAATTGATTTTGGACGTTCAGGTTATGGGCCTCAAAATTGAAAATTTTGAAATTATTATTTTTATTGTTGATCCACAAAGGAGGTCTATTCAGAATTATGTCTAACAAAATTGTAAGAAATATTGTTGATATAGTTTTTTTTTTTAATTTCAGGCCTATCAGTAAAGGTTATAGAGTATATGTATATATAGAGTTGATGAACTCTTGAAAGAGGTTATAGATGTGATAGGTGGAAAGTGAAAGAATAGGTACAAGTCATGGGTCTCATATTTGAAAATTTTAAATTTAATATTTTTATCATTGATCCACTAAGTAGCTCTACGCAGGATGATGTCTAAAAAATATTAACAATGTATTTTGAAAATTAGTAGGGTTATTAAGATTTTCCGAAATTCCAAGCTTATCAGTAAAGGGTATACAATATATTTAAAGTTGAAAATATACTCTTAGAAGGATATGTAGATGTCATTGGTATAAGTGGTTAAGAGTTTAGGTGCAGGTTATGGGCCACAAATTTGTATGTGTTGTGAGTTTTTGTCCGGATTTTAAATCCGGAGACTCGGGTTTTGCTATTATTTGACAAGCCTAGGTCACGCAATACTATTAGTAGTATTGTGAAAGAGCTAGAAAAAAATCACAAAATTACTTGGTCTCAAATATATAAACAAAATATAATTTCACAAATGCACAATATATTACCAGTAAACGAGGATACACTTTCAAGAATATGAATAAACAGTGATATGACATATTAAGCTTCAATTAGACATCTAATATACTCAAGGTTGCGCTTTATTATAATATTCAAATATATCAACACAATTTCACGTACATTATATACGTATAATTTTGAGAAAATTAAATATAACTAAAAATTCCCCTAATTAACATTGACGGGTCAAACGAGATTAGTCACCAATCTGCCCTAAAGACAAAAGCGAGTTTAGAATTTGGCATATTAACACTAATGAGGCGCATAAATAATTCTGTTCAATCTTTATAAACTTGATTAATAAATAATTCCATTCTCCCCTAATTAAAACCTTACAGTCTTAACTTAATAAATTTGTCAAAAGGGATAACGCTCAGATGCTGCCAATAGACAAAGGCGACAATTCGAAACTGTTACAAATACCAACTGTTGACACTTTGATCATCTTTGGTGTGCAAGAACACAAGGATATTAAAGACGCGACAGTACCAACGCACTGAGATTGTGTGTGGTTATTAATGCGGCTGCGAATGGTCCGGTTAAATTTCAGCTTTGCGTTTGTATGCGTATCGGACGATGCGGCGGAAACGCAGCCTTCGCCTCCGTGGTTGATTTGCTCGGCGAATATCAACACGTCCGGCACTTGTCGGCTTGTTAACCGATACAGTTTTGAATTAATTAACTTAACTTGCCATGCCACGTGCGCCGCCCCGGATGCGAGGCAGAGGCGGTTGCGGCGGCGGCGGCGTCTGCGTTGGCGACGTATCGAGGTTGATTTAGATTTACTAGATTTACTATAGATTCCATGACGGGGATTTACAGTTGTGTGTGTATATTGTGCGGCTTGCGGCTATCGTCCACCGCCAACCGTCCCTGTCAGCATTCCGCCGCCACCCGGCCGTCCCCGACCACCATCGCCTAAATCGGATTGTCTTATTAATATATTCCACTAAATCCACGTCCGGCAGCGTCGAAATTCGAATTGAAACTGGACGCATTTACATTTCATTCCAATAGCAACTGGGAGTTGGTCGTTTAAAAAATGTATACAGTATGTCCATAGACAATTAATAAATATTTATCACTAGTTGTAAATATATGCGCTTATCTCGAATGAATGAATAATAAACAAGCGTAGAAGAAAAAAAATGTAGATTTCTATTTACAGTGTGTTCAAGTTTCGAAGTTAAAAAAGTGGCGAAATATGCAAATTCGGTTGAAACATGGAAATCACCTAACATTTCACATCTAATGTACATATGAGATGTGAGCTATTATCTGCTTTAAGCATTTACATACAGGGTGCTCAAAAATAATTAAAGGTGCAATGAGCAAATGCTCATTTTTTTACCTTATGCTAAAAATAATCAATGCATGCGAACACTGCGCGCCCCTAGGAAACATAACAAATGGAATACCACTGTGATAGCACAACTTTTTAAAAAGGAAATTGCATTAATTATTAAACTAAAAGTATTCATCAAGTGAAATTAACACCGTTCGTTGCAACTTGAAAGCTTTCCTTAACCTTGATATGCAATTCAATCATTTGAAGGCCTAATGTCACTTTAACCGCGCATTGGCGGCGGCGCCGAGCCATGGTGAGCCATGTGGGTACAGACTGGATGCGACTTCCATAAGAATGTATGAGAATGCGTTTTTATTGCGCGATTTTATTGCCCATTTAAATTTTGGATTTTAAGTAAGCTAACGTTATAAAATGCGTTACATTTAGCTATCATTTTAGCTACCGTCGTGAACTTAGCATAACAAAATAATAGGGCTAGTGCAACTTTTCAAACGGGGTATTACATTGGAAAGTGTTAATTCAAGCAAAAGTATTTATCAAATGAAATTAACACCGTTTGTTGCAAATTGAAAGACAACTTTATTTGTATTAACAACTTGGAGATTGCTATAGTTTGACTATAGAAATTATGCAAACGAAAATTCTATTATTCTCCCATAAGGAATTGCGTCGATTCTAAAATCGAAAAAAGGGGTTTGGCTGGAGTGTTCGGCGACTATTTTTTCGCAGGATGATAGGCAATTTCCAGACAATTCTAAATTTGTTTTATTTTAGAAGTTATGTCAAGTGTGGCTATTTTTTATTTTATTTTCAATAAGTAATTCGAATGATTACCCACCCAAAAGCGCATTTGTTTAGTTAGTCCGTCTTCGATACGAACGATTCAACAAATAAAATTCCCAAGAAATGTCGCCTCCTACTGATTTATGACCAGGCCCTCGAGATTCTGTTTCGCCGGCTTTAAACACTCAGTAGGTGTTACCTCATTGATCAGATTCTTTATTCCATATTTCATAAATGGTTAATTAAATTTACAGATTTTTTGGTACTATTCAAAGTCAATAATATTACCTATATTATATTATTACCTATATAATATTATAAACTGTGTCCTGTGTTAGCGAACACATAAAATCGTCTACAACTCACAGCCACTAAGGCAATTTATATGAAAAGTTTAACAATTTAATTACATTAAATGTTCATTTGGAATTAACAGCATTTTATAGCAACCAAACAAACTTTGGATAAATATATTTGTACACATTGATCATGCATGGTAATTTGACACATTAAAGCTATGTCAAATAATTTAAACATAATAAATAATGATCAGAATTAATATTAATTGAGACTAATTAATTGCGAACAAACAGAAAATGTAAATATATATGACTATATACAGTGTGTTCTAACACTATTCTACGTAAGATAAAATAATTGCAAATCATTCCAAATTGTTTGAAAAGTGGAGGTTCGATGTTTTTTCCATTTTCTATACAGTATGTTCCGACTTGATTGAAGACCTGGTAAAAATAAGAGCTACATTGAAAAAAAGTTGATTGCATGTCACAACAAACAGCAACGGTAGCTGTTTATTTGGGGCTTTAATTAAATCTCCTGTCATTGGTGGGTGGGTGGGTGTTGATCGAGCCTATATCCATGGCGATAGCAAATTTCCAATTTTTTACAGTCAATGCTCGACGGTTTGTTACGAGCGTATTGTCAAAGAGCAGAGCATGAAATCGCATAAAATCGTAATGAGTCGTGAACCGTGGCAACAACAACGGGCAAACCGACAAAAAATATTGGGCCAATAAAAATGCGATTCCGAATCATTTTCGACGTCCGGAAATTCAATTATACCGATCAAACGAATTGCATACAAAATTAATGACGTTCATTTTGCTCGATGCATTTAGTATAATAATAACCTTACCATTTTTTAAACTTACGAAGCTGATTAGTACCTGGCAGCACTGTATACGAACACTCGGTATATGTATAATAATAATACCAGGCTCGATGGCTTAGTTTTCGGCATAGAAGCTGCTGGTTACTGTAAAATTTATTGAGTAAATAATTTACAGCATGCGCCAGCGGTAGCGGTGGCGACGGGAGGCGGCAGTGCTCGAGGGCGGCTTACGCTCAACTTGTTGGACGGCGCAAGGTACCGGCGCACCACCTGTGGCGACCATCAACAGCGTTTATTTTTACGCTTTTATGACATGCGTTCGTCGCAGCCGCTGCCCCCTCACCCATCGTAAATTCATGGCCACCGCCCCCCGAAGGAGGAATTTCTTCTATTGCTATCTTGAAGAAATAAATGCTTCCTTAGGATACAACACTGACGCTTTATACGTTCGTTTTGTCTCCTGGGAGATGCATATAAAATGCTATTCTATCAGAGTTAAATATTTACATATTGTATTTTTAAAAATATATATGTGGTG
>WSZQ02070157.1:0-23352 GCA_019419845.2 Weissflogia rhopalogaster
AAATTTTGGGAGCAAGAGATTATTACGATATTATCACAGTGACCAGAATGAAAGTATCGAATTTATTTTATCGTGTGCTTTATCATATTTTCACGCTGATCTTTATGATCGTGGCGATTAGACGTTTCTTTATTGAGCTTTGTCGTGGTGGTAAAACTCAAGACGGTCCCAAAGAATAAGTATGTTGAGTAATGGATGTGGATAAATAATTTATTGGCGGTGTTTAATAAATTCTTGTTTCCAAAGCAAAACAAAGGAGTATTTGATTGATCTGTTTTTATGAAGATTTTTAGCTTGTAAAACTATGCGGTTACCTAACCGCAAATATACGAATAGCTTGATACATCTACTTAAAAAATAAATATCACTCTGAAAAAAGTTCTTAAAAGTTTGCAGGGAAAAAGGAAAAATGCTCAAATGACAGTGACATAGTTTGGTAAATCAACTCTGTGGTGGTTGTAGATTAAATTGCTTTCTCTAAAAAATAGAGAAAGTTTATACATCTACTTACAAAAAAATACATTTTTGAGTAAGTGTTCTAAGGATGTACGTACGCTAAGAAAATGGCATAAGTGATCAAACTACGTTGATAGAGTTTGTTAAATCTACTAGCCATAGTTTGATACATCAACCTAGTGATTAGGGATGTCAAAAAAAGTATCGCTATCGATAAGTATCGATACCACGTGTCGATACTTATCGACTTTTATCGATACTTTAATTTTCGATACTTATCGATAGTATCGCATTAGTAATTTTCGATATTTTTTGAGATGCCATTGGACAGGCCATCTGTTGATCACAACCCCCAATTAAGATGGTAATCGTACTCTGAGCGACAGAGTCGTCCCCGCTGCTGGAAATTGACGTAACATCAGAAACATTGGGATGATAATATACTGGAACATAACTGTGACGAGTAAAAGATAATTTGAAAACAAATTAACAGATGGCGCCAATGTGCATTTTCGATACCAATAAGTATCGATACTTTTCTTCGATACTTGGGTATCGAAGTTTCAAAAGTATCGATAACAAAAAATATCTGTACTTTGTGAAAAGTTGACATCCCTACTAGTGACTAGTGAAGTTAGCCAACCGAAAAATACACAAGTTTACCTGTTCCTTCAGAAATATTTTATGTCCACACTTTATTATACCATTATTCCAGCAAAGTCCACGAAATTTCTCAATATATCTAGAATCCAAGAACACTTTACTACTTGCTCGATGCTTTGACACTTTTGAACAGTTGTTTGGCTATTTGTATTTTCTGTTGTCTTATACAGTGTCGTGCGAATCACCCAACGACTTGGGACACGCACACTACATACATAAATACGTACATACATACATACATACACCTATGCACAAATGTGGTAAATATGTAGATTGGTAAATAACATCGGCGCAAGTTGGCGAACGCCAGCCAAGAGAAGAGAGAATATCTCTCCTCGACACAGCCAGCATTTGCTGGCACAGAGTGTCCGTTATTGCCCGCCCTGAATGAATGCCCACGCGCTATTCTCCTGGCGTGCGCTGGCTGTTTGCGTCGTCGGTTTATTCGTCCAGATCGCTTTTGATTAATGCAGTGAAATGAGACTCGCAAGAGAATCTGGACGCGCGCAGCGTGCCATCATCAAGTGCGCGCCAAAGTGTTCTTGCCAAATTCATTCTTAGTCTCCTTAGACAGTAATTGTTTTCTCTATAACCGTTTTCAAATTAGAACTAAGTAAGCATCAAAAGTGAACGTAGGACTCTTTAAACTGTGCTGTAAACTCTTAACAATTTGTTAAATTCGTTATTTTTGCGTAAAAATGTATCGAAAACCTACCAAAAATAGACTAAAGTTTTACTAAAAGAGTTAAACATATCAAAGGTAGTGCTTACGATGGATTATGACTATTGGCTTGCTAGTGAAACGACGACGGTGAGTAATCATTAGTCATTTCCTTAATTAAAGACATTCTGATGTAAAAAGGTCGAAAATAAGATGACTAAAAGGAACATGTATCATCTTACATTATTCTTTTTTTTGGCTTTTTTTGTGTTTCGCAAGTTTAAATTTCTAATCAGAAATAATCAAAATCAAAATGAAATTTTTATTAACTATGCTCACCTTGAAATAATAAAATAATGAATGTTGCATTAGAAACGAAACTGGGATTACATTTTGTAACTTATACTAGTTTATATATAACACAATAGACAATTTTAAGAATTAAAACTTTCTTGGATAAGAATTTTGGTGAAATAATGGTTGCATAACAATATCTAAAGAAAAAAGAGTTTTAAAATTGTAAGATGAATAAGAGCTGTTTATGTTATATTGAATACTTATTACAATATCTTAAAAATACCAAAACAGAAGGATATAATGATGTAATAAATATAATACCAACATGAAGGGTATTATTGAATCGTTTTTTTTCTTTTTATAGTACTTTTATAATCTTTAGATGGGTCACGATTAAAGGGCATAAAATCGTTTGCTTATATTTTGGTTGCATTTCAAACTTTTTTAATGATTTGCGCTTCTGATGTAATGTTGGTTGTATAACACAATATGTTAAAAAGACTGGTATAATATAAGAATATCAATGTAGTAATTGCTGAGTGCTGTCACAGCCAGTCAATAGACTGGTTTTTTACAGTTCTAAGCTTAAGAAGTGCTTCCGATGTCATGTTGGTTGCTTAAAGGAATAACTCAAAAAATCAAAATTAGATATCAGATGGAATAAACATGTTATCAACAAAATAAGGACAATTAGTTCAGTTTTTATGATATTCTGGTTGAATTTACAACCTTTTAAAACGTCCTTAAACCAAAAAACTAAAAAATATATAATAAAATAGTGAATACATGTTGACTTATTAGCAAAATAGGTACACTTTGTCCGATTTCATTTATAGTACTTTATTTCAAGTGAATTGAAATTACTTTCGTGTTGTTACGTTATGTTTTGAAAAGTTTTAACTTTTCAAATTGGCTTCTCTTATAATTTTGGTTGTGTAACACGAGATATCAGAAAAGAAAATAAAATGTGATATTGATTAAAAACGAATATTAAACATTGTCACATTACTATTTATAAAATTTGATGGACAAGCCTTTTAATTTTTAATCATTGATTATAGCATATAAGGTCATGTTGGTTGCATAACTCAATATACCAAAATAAGAAATATTTTTTTTATATGCAAGAAATTAAATTAAATTGATTGTTTCATTACTATAAAAAGTAGTAATTTTTGTAGCAAAGCATTAAATAGTTTAAACAATTAATGTTTTTATTTCATAAGACAATATATAAAAAATAAAACTAATACAACAAGGTGTTGAAGGAATTTTCACATTTTTTTTTAAATCTAGAAACTATTTATTACATGTAATAATAGTTGAGCATTAAAAGTTTGTGTTGACAAGCGTATTTAATATATTGTTGGTCGCATAACGCATAAAACCAAAAAAAGAAAAATTAGACGTACTTGCCGTACACACGCGTGTCGAGCTACTGAACAATGCGCAGCGGACAATGGAAGACAATTAATAATCACACAGCACCGCGTGCTTAATGGTAATTGCCAGGAGAGTAGCAATAAAGTGCAATAAAATGCAATAAACATCTGTTTGCTGGCAACTGCGGAGGCGTTAATAATGTGCGCAAGAAACTCCACAGTCAAGTCCCCCGTTGATCATTTAATACTCGTTTCAACAGCTTAAAGACATTCTTCGCATATTTTCACATTATTATATCCATCTTAAAAATGAATACGTAAAAAATTAGAAACTTTGTGTTCTAATTTTATACTTGATTGTGTCAAAAAAGAATAAAATCTAATATTTTCCTGCATATGATAAATTATTTGAAGATGTTATTCAGCATCTAGTAAGGTTTTTAGCACAAAAAATACAAATCTGTGCCACAATTCGTCCCCGGTGGTTTATAATGCGTGTTTGCTAGATTATAATGGGTAAGAGTGCATTGAATGCAATGGCTCAACCGTGTATTTATAAACATAGGTTCGCGGAGTGAATCACACATTTTCTTATTTTCCGCAAAACGTTGTGCGCGAGAACGTTCACGCAATTTTCGACGAAGGAAATCGTAGTGTAGTTTCGGAATTCAGAAAAAAAAATAGAGCCTGAAGCCGCAATATGCTCTAGTAGTGTGGATAATTTTTAATTTTCATCGGACAAAAGTCTCTTGAACTTCCTCCTGTTAATATAATTCAATAAAATTTAAATTCCTTGAAACCTTTCACAATTACATGAATTTAAAAGTAATTTTGGATAAAATTTTGGTTTTTAGAAGTCAATATTTCAAAATTTGGTGGGAAACTTCTTCGTAATAACATGTTGCTTGAAAAATGTAGATAAATTATCCCTATTTTTCCATATTTAGTTGTAGATTTCGATAGCAATTACCGAAACAAGTTTCAATAAAGTTTAAAAAATTTGCAATGGAAAATCGTTCGTAAAATAAAATAACCAACGGTTTTGTTTACATTAACACTGGTGAAACTTTGCTTAGCGCGGTTAATTGATCACCGAGGTATGCCGCGCTAAGCAAAACCACACTTATCAAACATATAAACGATTTTTTTAAATTTTATAAGTACGTGTACTAGGTCTACCTCTTCTCCCCCTGGTGCAGTATCTGGCTTCCCATATCCTCTTGACTTGCCGATATTCTTTTCTTTAGTCTTTAGTCCTTGGATATGTCCCCACCAGCTTAACTGTTTCCGTTCTTCCATATCAATCGTTTCTTCTTCTTCTTCTTCTAACATTATTACAACAATAATATCATGTCTCATGGTATTTTAGCAAAATATTCAATAATTCTACTAGCAATATTCCTTATCAGCAAAATATAAAAACTCCTATCTTTCACAAATCCTTTTATCAGTTCCTAAACATGAATTCTCTTTATAAAAAATGTGTCCAAATGTATTTTAGGTCATTTTATATAGAATATGACCCTGCAGATTTTTTATTCAAACCTAACAATTTTTGTCACCTTATTGGATCTTTTTCGGGTAGAAGAAAGGCAATATACATATGTTATTGCTATTTTTTGTTTGATTAGTGACGAGTAGTGAATATTACCTAGCTCCATTTAATTATTTTTGACTGTTAATTAGTCATATTAAAGACTAATGCTATTGATAAGAATTAGTCAATTTCTGGTCGATGTAGAGCATATCGACTAGGAATCGAACCAGGGTTCACTGGAAATTCGCATGATTAGATTATGGCCGTTTACACAACGAAATGAGCCAATGTACAGCAGCAGTGAGCGCCTCAAAACTGCCGCCTCAGCCTGGTTAATAATAGAATTTGAACTAAAACACAAAACACCCAATGCCTTATTCGGCACTAGCGACTCGAGTTACGCGCCGAAAAGAGCATATTCCACCTTCCTGTGGCTAGCAGCCTGCTGCGGCTCGTCGCATTACAGTCAAATATTCACAGGATGTCACCCGAATACCTGCTAAACGCCATCCAACAATTACAATTATATCCTTATTCATAACTCCAGAGACGAACTATTTTTTCCTTCACAAATATTTTTTCCTAATCACAATTAACACCAAAACATTGCTAGTTAGTCTCCGATAGCTATAGCGTGATTAATGATTTCGCAGATAATTCAATTTTTTTTCGGTATAACATTTGGTATAAGTTAAAGTTATGGGTTTGCTCGCCTTGGCGGTAAGTGGAGAGGGCGTCGGGACGCTATTTCCGACGTCGCGCACCATCTACGGACAAGCTGCGACGCCGAGAACGCTATTCGAAGGAGCACGCATTCACCACGACGTCCGACGACGCTCGGCAAAAATTCCGAAACATGCACATGTAAAGCGTCGAAGTTGACGATTTACGCGACGACGCAACGCCGAGGTGGACGTCGGCGTCGCGACGCCACCACGTTGTATCCTGCACTCATTACGTTCATTGAATAATATCCGGTGACTCGTGCGAATTGCAAACTGAGTGCTTTATTTATTTAATAAACATTTGTGCTTTTACCAAATTATACCAAATAAGGATAAAACTTCTTGCCAACAATTCTTTAATGTTTTTAAAACTCAAACCGCTGAAATATAATATATGAAATTTCATATATTTCACGTTATTAAAAACTGAAATAGAAACTACATAACACTTAAGAATACTTAAAAAAACTTAAGAAACTACTTTTATTTTTAAAATCACTCCAAATTTCAAGTAAATTTGGTTAACAAACTGTGTGACAACCTTAATTATACATTTTTTAAGTTATAAAAGCTTGTCGTTTTAATATTATTAAAATATTTTCATTTGATTTTAGTTTATTAAAGGTTAAAAATAATAAAAATGTGCTTCTACTATTAATGACTCCAAAATCTAAACTTTAAAATAGTTTTACAACGAATATTACAGTTTAATTAAAGAAAAATAAAGTAAAACAGTTTATCAGTAGAAAATGTAACAATATTCAGAGCAAATTTTGTCAAAACCATTACTATAATTTACTTATACCAGTAAATATATCTTAAACAAAGAACGTGACCAATATTATAAGTTCCTATACATTAAATAATTCCATCAATAATCTCTTCAAAAAAAACTTGAATATTAAGCATGCTTGTACCGAAAATTACTCAATATTCATGTGAACTAATTAACCCAACCTCATTAGTCCAAACTACAAGTAAGTTTAATTGAAAATCACGTTTGACGTCTTTTGTCACCTTTCTTCGTCTGACTTTTAAATGAAAATATACAAGTGTTCATAAACTTGTTTGCATGGTTTAACATTTTAACATTTTATGAATGATGAAACCCCGAGAAAAATGAATGAAACATTGTGACGTTAGTGCCTCAAGCAAAAAACTGTTAAACGCACACGATAATTCAATAAATTATTCAATGTTGGCATAAATTATGACCACCTACAACTTACCATGCCATAAAACAATTTTTTCAATCGATTCTGTCACAAATCGAAAACATTGCTTAAGTAAATGTAAAACTAAGCTGAATCTTTGTTAGAAATTGATACAAAACCAAAATTAAGCTAAAAAACTAGAATTTATTGAATAATCGTGTTATGTAAAGTGGTAGATTGAATGAATGAATGACATCAAATAATGATCTTGACATTTTTACTTTTGCAAATTGATATTTTGCAAATAATAGCGTTTTGTGGGTGTTTTAATATCTTTTCTTCTTTGCAGAATAAATTACAATGCAGTCAGAAGTGAATGAAACAAATGGCGAGCAAATTACGTTAAATTCAATTGAAGAAAATAAAGTATATGAAACAGAACGGAAAAGGTATTTATTTCTTTGTGGCTTTTATATTTAAGTAGTATTTAGCATTTATTATAAATCTTATGTATTTCTTTTAATAATTCGTTGCTTTTAATTTTATAGGCCATTAATTAAGATGATCCCAGAGTCTTTCACGTCTTCGGACACCGAAGATGATGTTAAGCATAATACATCGTTCCTAAACGAAGGTGAGACAACGTTGGAGAACAATGAGACGCTTCGGGCCTGGTTTCAGAGGATTACTCAAATGCAAAATGCGATTCAGCGTAAAATACAAACTGATGCTCTACATACATCCTCAGCGACATCTGTGAATGAAGTGCCTTTGCCTAGAGGACGCTCGCCGCATATTCCACAAATAGTAGCGCAAAACCAACCGCAATTTCACGCGCAAAGTGTTCAAAACGTACCAAATCTGTCCACTACGAATAGTATGCATAGCGTTCCGACGATCCCGAATATGCAACAATCGACACGCGTTGTGAAATACCAAGATCTTCCCTACATGGGCGAAATGACTCTGGACAATTCCAAGCCGCGCCGTGGTCGTAAACCGAAAAAGGCTGATATATGTCATTTAATCTACAAGAATTACGGTACCATATTTCCGGGTACGCCAAATCCGAGGAGTCTCACCGACAAACACCATGATAAAAGTGTGAAATCGAGTACTCCTCATGTGTTCGTTAATGATGAGTCTCTGCAGCGTAGCGATGTACAGAATAGAATCATCAGTAGCCTGCTTGAAAAGCGGTTAACGCAAGAATCCAAACGTCAGGCACAACAAACGGAGTCTTCGGTGGGGGCTAGTAAAAAAATGAAACCGACACAATCGACGGTGGAGCCACTCAATTTGTGCATTCGCGATTTGGACCATCTAAAAATACGCCTGGGTAGTATAAACAAACATTTACATCATAAAAACAATAGTGCTTCGAGTGAAGTAATGGCGGCGCCTCCTAAAAGGACTGGTGCTGGTCCAACGGTAATTACTCCGATTATTAGTCCACTTGTTAGTACGCAACATAATACACAACTTACACAACGTCTTCAAGAAACTCCTGAAAAGGTGGATATCAAAGAAGAGAAGCATGACACCGACGATGAAGTCGAATTTGTTCATGAGACTCCTTCGCCTGCTTCAGCAACGTCTACCAACTCTGATTTTAAGTTTCCTGGTAACTTATCAGAGCTCCTCCCAAGTGGAAGCAGCGCCATCTTGCCAGCTACCGAAAATACTCCAGCCCCTGGTGGTTACGTCTATTGGCCCACAGCTGGTGTTTTTATTCACCCGTTAGCTCTTCAACAACAACTTTTGTACTATCAGAAAATGACTGGGATGTCTGAAGATCTTTCAGCACTCCCAGGATATCCTGAAGCTAAAAAGTCGAAGATTTCCAAATCGAAAGCCTCATCAACGAAGAGTGAAACCTCAGAAGATGAAAGTTCGAAAGACTCAAAACGAGGTGGTGCAACTTGCAGTTTTGACAAGACGCCAGCCAAAAGAAAACGTAGTGCCATCTTTATCCCACCGATTCCTACGGAAAATCAGAGTAATCCTGCAACGGAGGTGTCAATCTGCAAGTTTAAGTTTACAGGTGGTGCTAAACCCAGTTTACAGGAGAAGAAAATGCTTTCGGTTGATTCGGGTGGTAATTTTCGCTACTATTCCGGCACGGGGGATAAGAGCATGCGTGGCTATGAATTCTTCCCAAGGGAGACCCTTCAACAGCAGGTACATAATTCGCAG
The DNA here is from genome assembly GCA_019419845.2 of Weissflogia rhopalogaster. NCBI lineage: Eukaryota > Metazoa > Arthropoda > Insecta > Coleoptera > Staphylinidae > Weissflogia > Weissflogia rhopalogaster. Next base: position 9,072 of record WSZQ02070157.1, read on the forward strand.
GGGTCCAGCACGGGCGCGTTCCTACAGGCGAGCGGCGAACGCATTTACCCTTCATCACCGGTTGATTTCCCGGCAAAGGTGAACGAATTTATGCTCACACCGGAAATCAAACCGGATTTACCACCATTACATCCCATCGAAGTTCCATCCAGTTCTGATGCCCGAAATAAGAAACGCAAGAGTCGCAAATCTATCCAGCGAGAAAAGCTTGAACAGACTTTCAAAGAAAAAGGTTTTTTAATTCAGACTCAGCAGCTAGAATCAGCAGAGGGTGCAACTTATTGTAAATTTCGACAATTGAGGAAGTTTACAAGGTATTTATTCCGAAGTTGGAAGGACTATCTTCCTGGAAATGTCGCCGAGAATCAAGAGGGAGTTCCCAATATTCCGGAAGTTGGTATGCCTCCGGAAATGGAAGAAAATGACGAGATGTATCTAGTGGGTGAACATGAAAGCGTATCAAATTTGTCAAGCCCAGGGATGATGGAAAATACTAGTCCACCACTTTGACAAATAATAACCAACCTTATTTTTTGATATGTGCTTGTTATTTTGTCATTTGTAGAGTTTTCTTATTGGCAGTTACACTTTACATGTTTCTATTGTGCCATTTTTTGTTGACAATGAGCAAAAATACAAAAGCCAAAGAACAGAATGTCATATGCTGTGCATGAATGAGGTGAATTTCTAGTTCAAGTGCAAACGGTTTTCCTTTCTAGTCTTCGAAAACACTTTAACTCAATACAATTATGTGTGTAAGTAGTACCACAAAATAAGACTTGAGTATTATTAATCTATTATAAGATTCATAGGAGATACTTTAATTTATTTAAAACCGTGTTAATGATTATAGTTTACAGAAAATTTGCATTTGTTTTAAAATTTACTAATACTGATGATTAAATTTGATAACAATTTAGAGTTGTGAAATGACCAAAATGAATTTATTATGCTATTTATGAAATTTGGATTGTATATACCTTTGTTTTATTTAAAACAGTACAATTTCGATTTGTAGGACATTTTTTAATGTAACCTAATGTAAAATCTTCAAATGAAAAGACATTAATATACTATTATTATATATAATACAAAAGATAAGTTTTTAACATTAAAGTTTCATTTATTAGAAATGCTCTTTTATAGCTTTTATAGCCCCGACCTTTTTAGAGGCCTTCTAAACCAAACAACCTTAACTTCAGTCTTTTTCAGTTGGTCCTGAAAAGTGACAAAATCCTATTGACGTTTATAAACTCTATATGCACTTCTTCATTCTTCTTGGTGATGTCAACAATCTCCTGATGGGAATCAAATAGTCTTCTTCTCTTTCCTTCAACCGCCCTGTTGCTATACGGAGATAGGCCTTTGGCCTGTGTTTCTTCCAGAATATTTCTGGATACTTGGAGCATATGTGGCAAACCATACCGAGGAGTATAGACGACCACAACCAAGATTTGAACCTGGGACCCCTATTAGATAAGCAGTGATCTTAACAACTGGACTACTACGCTACCTCAACGATGCAAGGTGGCCAAACGTGAGCCAAAATTATTCGCCGGTTCTCTCGCTACGAGCGCGCGGTCTTTTTGCAATTTTCGTGGGGTTCTTTTGCTCAAGATTTTTCACACTAAATATAAAGCTATGAAGCCAAACATCAAAATGCTCCCCAATTCTTCTACTTTCTCATTGTATCATTTATTTCAATCCCATTACGATTAAACTCTTGCATACTGCTTTTAAAATGAACTATTTTATGAAAATTTGAATCTGAACTAGTTTTTCACCCTTATCCGTCAATCGAACAATATGCCACATATATCAATTTATTCCCCTTTTTATGTACTTTAACATGGTAGTAATATTTTTCTAATCATCATTGCCACTAGTTATCATTGCTACTTCGTGTTCTAAATTCTCAGACTCCAACTGACGAATATTTACTTTCAGCTCATTTTGAAAGAAAAATTCTGTATCATAATCTTGTGCTCTTCTCGCACCATCTCATCCACCAGAAAATCAACTACGTTCTTTTGAAAGTTTCCCTTCATGCCTCTCCAAATCATTGAGAGCCTCTTTCATTTCATCGATTTGTCCCGTGTGATCTTTGATAAAAATATCTTTATCATCATTATCATTATCTTTATCATTCAGCGTTTTCAAATTCAATTATTCATCTTCAGACGTACAAAATTGAACTAAAATCTGTTGCAAATTTTACTGCAGTACTTGGGTTACTATACATATGTAGTATCTATGGAAAAATGTAACTAATCGCAAAAAAACAAAGTGTTCCATACCCAGCAATAAACAGGAATAAATACAGTTTATAATTATAATATATGTTTATGTATAATATAAGTAATTGATACAAATATTTACAATAGTGTACAATAAAGACTCACTCAGATCTAATAATAAATGTAATTATTACGCATTCATTTATAGAATATCATCTCCATGTTAAAATTACTAAATGTCAAATTTATTTGCTTAATCTGATAGGTTCATTTCTTCATATAGTAATAATGATAATATAATTTCTTCGTATATTTAACTCACATATTTATCATCTGCGCAAATTGAAACATTTGTCGATTGAATATATATGCACAAAGCAATTTTGTTTAGGCTAATACAACCCATTGGCATACTACCAAGAGTCGAATACGAATGTATGTGACAAAATTTCATTAATTCATTATAAAGCCACATGCAATGTCTGAAAAATCACCTCACTGGCGATTTATTATTTCCATATACTGCAAATACATAGATGATCAAATACAAGATGATTGAAATAAATCTGGACGTTCAAAACACCGATCTGTGAGAGAGTGTTAGAATTTATAATTATTCAAAACATTTACAAAAATCACATAGAATAATATCAATTATTGCGTTTAGCAGTATATACATTTGTACAAATGTGTCGCTATTAATAAAACCTAAAGAAATCCAAATTTATTCCAAACCATCAGAAATTTCTTTTGCTCTGTTCTTATGGAATTTGTTAAGTAACATTTTACAAGGAACAATAAATTTTTAACTTCTAAGTCCTAACTTTCGATTAATGAAATAATAAACACAATAAATCGGTATCTAAAATGGATTATAGGCCACTACGGTAGATGATTGATAATGCAAATAGTGTTATTTATCGATTATTATAAAGATTTATTAAAACATTTCGATGAGGAACGCAACTAAATGCCAAGAACTGCTTTTATCGTTAGTGTAAATATGTTTCAGTGGAAACGTTTCATTTAAAAACTACGAAATTCGGCGTTGAAGAAGGACAATCGGTGAATATATTGTAAAATAGTTGGTCGCCAATTCATTTCCAAGAAAATTTTGTATGCAGATATGTTGTTTTATTTCAAAGGATTCTAATTCTTTAAACTTTGGTTCGTTCCTAATGTTCAGTGTTTTTGGTCCAGGTATAAATTCCTTTAGTTTCGTTTAAAATGTATCGTTACATTTAATATTCATAGATTCTTTTCGATTTATCAGAATACATAGAATAATTTTATTCAGAGTATTCAGCAGTGGAATTCGAAAAATAAGCGATTATTTAAAACTTTTCTGTAACGTATTCCATTGGATCTTATATTAAGAGGCTTGAAATTGTGGATAAAGTTTAATGGAGATATCTTTTTCAATTTTAGAGATTTTAGTGCTAAACAAAGCTTACGAAAAATAAGAACTTTGTTTCTTACGCACTGCGAGAGCGCGTTTTTATTCTTAACTTCGTCGTATTTTAATTGATGATCAATTCGTTATGTTTTTCTTTGTTAGTATTTTTGTTAAGATTTAAGAAACAGGTAAAGATCACAGATAAGAGGCACTCCGTCTTACAAATTATTTAAATAAATTACATGTAACATGTACTTATTTTTATCAACTCTGTAACGTCGAGAATAAAGGTCTAACATATCAAACGAATTTGATGAGGAAACTGAATTGCTAAACATTTCTACGATTTTCTACTTTACTTGGAAATCGCTGAAATCTGTTTTAAACTATTAAAAACGTTGGAAACGTTTTCGCCAATAAATTATGAATAAACTTAACAATCAACCAATCAACAAGCATATAAAGGAATGATTCGTCATATTATTTACACATTTAAAACGTCAACATTCACTTTTGAAAATTCGTTCACGTTTAAGAGTTTTCTTTTTTCTTTGCTGTTTGCCTGCTTGCGTAATAATTAATTACAATTGTAACATTTTCTGTACTTGATATAATATGTTAATGTTAAATTTAGGTGGTAGTTAATTTATTTCTTATTCTTGGTACGGGTTGTATCTCGTTTTTTTAACCTCATCGTTCACACATCATTGTATCGTGTAAATTTAGAATTTAAAAAGAAATCGATAGGCACGAACTAGTGGTCTCGACAAAATCGAAAAATGTTTATATCAAGGCGCGATAACTACGTCTTTTGTCGCCGATATGAAGATAGCAGCTAATTCAGAATTGAATTATTGTTAAAGTTTGGTATGGTACAATAATTTAGGCTGATTCATATGAATTGCGAGGATGTGTCCTTTAAAAGAGGATTCCTTAAATGAACAAATTGTTGTTTTATCATGTGTGCTCATGCATAACTCGAAGTACGTTCATGATAAAACAACAATTTATACATGTATAAAATCCACTTTAAAAAGTCTACAACATTCGCAAATTTCACGTAAACCGCCTAAAGTTCTTAACAATAATTTGACCCTGAATTTGACGCTAGCTTCTTATCGGTTGTTTCATCTCGTTTTTATATTTGCATGCTTCCCTTTAACTATCTAATCTTTTACAATGCTACACCCAAACCTAAAAAGGTATCTAGGTATCATATCTACTTGTAGATTAAGGTTTAGATATAATTAATTGTATATACAAAAAGAGATGTGCCCGATTGTTATTTTTTCTCCTAAGACTAAGTTAAAAACTATTGAAATTTATGACTTTTTTAATGTATTTACATACATTTCTCGTGTTTTTGTTTCTTCCACAAAAATATTTTTATTTGCAGAATTTCGATAGATAAAAAGTTAAAATTGACGTTGAAAATAAAGAAATTCGATGATTAACGCTGATGATTAACTACACAGAGAAGATGCGATGCTCATTATTGCTTTTTAAGAGTTTGCTAATTGATTTGTGTGAATGTGAATAATGAAGAAGCGACATGCATAAGAAAGCTTCCGCGTAATTTGTTATAACTCGTTTGTTTTTTTTTACAAATTACAAAACAAAAAGACTAATTGTAAGCAAAAAATGCATAAGTTATTATTAGTTAATTAGATGACTGGACTCTTCGATATGTTATAAACTCAACACCAAGCAGATGAAACAAAAGAGAACGAAGAGTTCTTTATTTGTGCCGTTTTCTTTTGTCTCCTTCAATTATGCTCTTTCTTGCAATTATTCGTATTACACTCATACGTATTATGTGTAACAAAGCGTTGTTGAGTAAATTTCCCAACGCTTTGTCGCGTTTCAATAATTTAATCATTTTATAAATAGTTAATCTCTGGTTATTAGTAAATTACGTCGGAGAGTAATTACTTTAAGCCGGGTGCACACCCCGTGTTTGTATGTATGGTCTGTTTATGGGTATTTGTGGGTTTATGGGGGAGTCGGGTGGTGGGTGGCTCAGTGTTTGCTTTTCATTTTGCATTCGCTGAAGCGCCCAAAATTTTTCGCACGTATTAATAATAATATCGAGTAGTTATCGTTGGGATTGCGCCCTCGGCGCGCTCTCACACATCGTCCTCGACGCTGCGCAGATTCACCTGCTGCTTTTGTGCGAGAGCATTCACGACATACATCAACGAGTCCATCTTTTTATCCATCGTGCTCAACTGCGAACAGGGTAATTGCAAACAGTTAGTGTTATTATTATGATTTCGAATTAAATTCGGTGTGCAAAAACAAAACAATGCAGTGTATTCAATTTTCGATTTTTGGCGTATTTCTGGGTGGGTTTCTCTCATTTCTCTTTCACTCTCTCCCTCACTCTTCTATCTCTTTCATTCCCTTTCACTCATCCCTTCTTTCTCACTCTCTTTTATTCTCTATCTCTTCCTCTCTTTTTCACTCTTTCATTCCCCCTCTAACTCTCTCTGTGGCTGTGTGTATGTATGGCTTTGGTTGGTTTAGGTGAAGCAAATTGAAAATTATAGATTGAAACGCGTTTTTCGTTTGGGTAAGTGATAAAAAATTTACCTGTTGCTCGACGCGATAAAGGCGCGCGCCGACCGTCATCGGCTTCACGTTGCCCACCCTGTCGATGCCGGCGAGATAACTCCCTGGTTTTCCCAGCGTCTGATCCAATCTTCTCTGCAGCTCCTGGAAAAAAGAAGGAAAAACCCAATTTTTATCTCTATGTGTACTACCAGAGTAGTCGCGCATCATCGATTTGCAAAATGGCCGATTTTTATGTCAATGCTAAAGAAAATAGCATTTTTTAGATATTTGTTAAAATTATATAATGTCTTATATGTTATATATTTCAATGAAAATAGGACTTTTCGGACTTTCCTGCAAGTTCCACGTTTCGCAACTTTTGTTTTTCTTGTCGTTTCCTGACTGCAGAATTTTAGAATAAGTACTGAATAATGTAAAATTCTAATAGTTATATCCCTTTTAGAAGTCGAATACATACAACTAAAAATTGTTTTCTTTTCATGCATGCAGCTTGAGTTATCAACAAAAAACATTGATTTTTAAACGGAAAAATAAAGCGTGTCAACACGCATTGTTTACAACAAATACAAGTGCGATGCAAGTTTCAATCTTCGATAGAAAAGTTAAAGGCGAATTTAATACTACAAGCTTTTCGTTGTACGATGCGTCTGGAAGTCAAATACTTTTCGTAAAAAGTACGCGATTATTGCGTTTCTAGTATTGCAATTGTAAAATGTATACGTTGTTGCATTATTCAAACATAAACGTAATATATCTACTTTCATTGAACTCATGGTTATAGAAAGAAATATGATAAAATGCGTAAATGCACAAAAAACCCTAAACTCTAATCCTTTACTTCCTTTACACTCCAAATATTCTAAATTCTAAATAAACTCAAAACTTCTCAGGCAAACATGATTGAAACTAAATGAAACAATAAGCTTAAGTATACGAGTATAATGTTGCGACAACAATCAATAAATATGAAAATCATGAAATCACAGCACAGCACAGGAAAATGTCTTAATTACCTTAATCCGGACCATCATGTTGAGATGGCCCTGGGAATACTGCTCGATGACATCGCGCACGTCGTAGGGTTTGCGCGCCTGCTGGAATTTCCGGCGTGCGACGAAGTACTTGATTTTCCGGATCGCTCGTATCGCATTCTTGTGTGCTTCCGTTAATCTGTGACAGAGAGGGAGCGGCGTGGATAGATTAAATATTTGCGTGCACCCTAACGAGATCAATTCGCCTCCCTTAGAACGAAGGTTGGGCGTTCTCGGGAATGTCAGATAGTCAAAATACATACTGCGTAACCCGTGGAAGTTCGCTGTCCATGTCGTCGATCTCATCGCTGGGTGCCTCCGTCACGGTGCTCGTCTGTGATGTGAAAATTGCCCCACGAACACTTTCTCTGTCACCTCTTCGGACACGATTCGGCGTGCCTATTTAAAGAGTAATACACATATTTTAGGCTTTTAATTTGGTGAGTTTAGAATAATTGAGAAATCACATCAATCTTATTTGGATGAATAAAGTTACAAATTCCCTTTAAAATTAAATATTGGTCTTTCCAGGCCGCTTTGTCTCCTCCATCTTTGAAATTCTGCACCTAGGAGTCATTATATAATGCAGAGAAAGTATTTTAATTAGGCTCTTTGGCATCTTTAGAAATTACGATATTTCAAAAAGATTTCCTGAAAGTTTGAAGTCAAATTCTTGACAGTACCCCGAAGTAAGTTTATTTTATGTTTTCAAATATTTATAAGATAAAGAGCAATATATAGTATTCGAGGTAAAGCACATATTTTTGGTTTCTAATTTAAGGGGTGATTAGGATAACTGAAACATCAGATCAGATATATTTGATAAAATTTCACTTTCTTTTTCTTTCTTCTTTTTTAATCTCATTTTTAAACTCATATACTTAGGCTTCATCGGCATACCTTCGAGAAGGATAATTTTAAACTCACATCAATCGTATTTGGAAGGATAAAGTTGCAAAATGCCTTTTTTCTAAATTTCACATTCCTTTCTCTCTTTTTACCATTCTTTGAAATCCAACAACTAAGAGTCTCTAAATAAAGCATGGAAAATCTTTTAATTTTTTTTTTTGATAGTTTTGGTTCTTCAGACATAAATTTTCTCGATATATTTATAAAAAATATATAAAATTAGCTACATTTTTTTTAATTTGCAACAATTTTAATATTTCCTTTTGAGAAATCTAACTTTAAAATTCCCTGTCCAAACATTCCATGTTATATATAAATTGCATGTAAAACTTTGAAATTGAAACAAATTTACAAGTTTGGATAGAGGTGGCTGAAAGCTGGAATAAAGTATGAAAATTGAAATGTGAAAAATAAAAAAGTTAGGAACATCAATTTTTACCGAAATCCAACCCTCACACACAGTGGATCCAACCTTTTTTATTGAATTGAGTAGCTGCTGCCTTATTTCATACATTTCTGGGATTTTCACCGTTCGCACGCAAATTCGATTCCCAATTCACCCAATGTGGACCGAATAATGTAAAAAAGGGATAATGGTCGATCCAAGTGGTTTATCCAAGACCCTGCTTTACCTACCTCTGAATTCAATGTAATGATTTTGTGCTAACATATTTTATTTTAATAAAATTTAGTACATTTTAGTAAATGCAAAAGCTTACTAGTAATAAAATTGCTTAAAGAAATTGTACTTACGCTCTAATTATATTAAATTGCAAGGATGTTATTAACCCCTTGACGTTTGTTTGAATTTCGTTTATAAAGGACGCACGATTTGGCTATGTGCGAGCATCGTGCGAGTATTTTGTGAGAGACCACGGCAGGAGTCTGACTCGTGCTTGGGTAAATATTTTTGCTACGATTGGGATTCGTGCTTAAAGGCCAAAAAATAGGGTGAACATTTTTGAGGACATTTTTTAAATTTTTGTTTCCATTCTAAAAATTTTATTCTAGACTAGAGTTCACGTAGCATAAAGATAGATCTAAAGGAAGTAAAAGGATGTAAGGAAATATTTCGAGCCCCGACTGAAAAGAGATAAGAAAGTCCTGAACAAAGGCATGCCTGAAAGAACTTGGCTTCACTTTTCCCTCTTTTTTCCCCTTTCTCCCTTTTTGTCAACACCTGAAATGGCGGTATACAAACACAAAAAATGAATAGGTCGACAAAATTGGTGTCGAAGGCAACGACAACCACCCCGAGATGAGAAATCGAAAATTGATTTTAAGTGTACAGCATGCAAATAAAACAAGTGTAAACGGAGGATTGGTACAAACACTTCCCTTTTCCCACAAATACACACAGTCTACACATATTCATATATTTGATGATCTGATCTGTTCGGCTCGTAGAGGGTTGCGCGTAAAATCAATGCTCACCGGCTTTCGGCTCCTCCATGTAGAACACCACGTCGTTGTCCTGATCGATGGACTTGCCGGCGGTAAGCGCGCCCGTTGCGCCACCACCAACGCCACCCCCACCGCCCGGCGGCGGCGGCGGCTGCTGGTCGCCCTGCGGCGTGCCCGGTCCCTCCATGCGATTTCGCGATTTCCGCCGCTTTAGCACGGATGCCTTCTTCGCCACCTGCAATATGAGGGACTGACCCAACCCATGGTTGACTTAACACCAAGACACCAAACATCGCTTTCTATTTAGAGACTAGCCTAACAATTAAACTAGACATTAAAAAAACGAAACGTTTTTTCCTAGTGCCATCAAGTTTTCGTGTGATTCCTATCCCGCAGCGTTTATTTGTTTTCAATTTCCCGAAGTAATTTGTTCAAACAGTCGTTTTTTCTTCTTCTTTTTTTGCGCAATTTTAATTTCAATCAATTTTAAAAGTAATTATATCAAATTGTGAAAAGAGAATTGAATTAACTGGTATTACCACCGTTTGTTTTGAGTATAAAATGTGAAGTTAAGGGATTATTCTTTTATCTTACAATATATTACGTTGTATTGGCACTAAAATAAAACGTATCATTGCATTTTTATTCTGAAAAGCAAATGAATATCGATTAGGGCTTGAAATATATGCAGGTCGCATTTAAATATTCACTTATTGTTAGTAACTCCTGCAAGTCACCCACCGGACAGTCTGCACGAAATCCCTGTCGATTTCATTGGCTTTCAAAAAATTTAGCAGGTCAGCATGAAAATAGTATCGTCCATTTCCTCATGGGAATTCCACAATAGTTCCATCCGAAATTAGATAACAAAATGTCATGCACATTTAACAAAATCAGGTATAAATATATTTCGTTGAAAGAGAGATGCTATATGCGTGTATATAAAATTGTACTTTTTAAGATTTCCTGAAATTAATTAAGGTATTAATTTAAAGAAGTTTTATATATTCAATAGAAACATTATTTTAGTAGCCTTTTTGATGGCGAAGCATGTTAAGATCATATAATGAGAAAAATTCACAAGTATCTTAAGCCATCGACAGATTAAAAGCGCCTGACAGAACGCTGCACATTGTCGCCGAAGTTGTGTGAATTTAAAAAAAATATATATATTTTATAGTCCTCTGACCTGGCCATCGACCATATTGATCTTAAATGTATTCATTTTTACACGTTATTATTGTGATTGTGTTGTTGTTTTGTTGTTGTATGATGTGTATTGGATGTTGTGGGTTACGCACACTTGCGGTAGTTGATTTGAGTGCGATTTTCTGAAGAGGGGTTGATCTCTTGATGTGTGGTTTTTATAGGTGCGGATTAATATGATTTTTTGTGAATTGTAATTGTGAATAATTGTGAATAATGGGTGCCCATCCCGGGGACTCGAACCTGCGTGGTAAGCCGAAACACTACCGACTGTAAATTTAAAGGAAATTTATGTATCTATAAGAAAATTATTGCGGTAGTATATTTAAAGTGACAAGCATGCAAGCAAAAGGAAAATTCGAATTGCTAAAGCAATCGTCAGACTGAAAGCGCGCGACAAAACTTAGAGCACTTGTATATCACGATTTTATCAACCCATTAAAAACAAATAAATACAATTAAATAGGATGCATGCTAATACCTTCTGTTAAAGCTTTTTCAATGACATCAATACATACCGTTTTACTTCGTAGTCAAATTTTATATCAATAAAATCAGAAAGAAATTCAAGGAAAATGTATTCAAAATATTTTCAAGGATTGCTTTCAGGAGAAACCTGCACTCACTCAGATCAAATTTGTGTTTTTGTGACTGGTGTTTATGTGACTAGAATTTTAAATCCTTAAAGAATTAAAGATTTCATGGATTATGGTTTTCACGTTCAGGATTTAACCTTTTAAGTTGCTCGTATTTTTGTAGCACGTCATAATTATTATTATGTTATTATTATAATTAAGAGTTCTTGAAAGAAATCTTAGGAAATGCAACGAATTAAAGTCGTAAATCAAACTTTGATGCCTTTTTGATCACTTCAAAATTTTACAACTCAATCCTATGTATATGCAATATTAAGGAAGACAATTAGGCAATTCACGCATATGGTAACTTTCTTTCAGATTTAATGTGCAGATTTTTATTCAAAATGTCATCCAACAAAAACACGTGCAAAATGCAATAATATCGTATGCATATGTCAAACAGTGTCAATCTCGACCGGCATTTAAATACCTTTTTCAATTTTAATAGTTTATAGCAATTCATTAACATGCAAACTAGCGCTCAAATGCTTCATTTTTAAGGCAGGTTCACACAGGAAGCGTTTGACGACGCGTCGCGGAAGTACGCGCCGCGACAATATACGAGATGCGCTCCTCATGAAATCTTTCAAAGCTCTAGCTTTTTAGTTTTTCAAATAATCTTTCTTTATAGAATTATTAAAGAAGTTTGTCCTGTGTGAATCTAACATTTAAGAAAATTATTAATCATTTATTACACATTCGAGCTCGATTCGATGTGGGTGCAAAATACAAGTAAGCAGGACGTCGTTTACCTTCGACAGCGGCAGCGAGTTGGAGGAGCCCGACGACTGATTGCAGTTGCCTGCCGCGTCTTTCAGATACACCTGCCACGTGGCCGTCGAGTTGAAGCTCTTGTCGGCAGCATAACATCGCCACAGGCATTGGATAAGCATGGCGGCGGCCGGTATCTGCCGATTGAAGTGCTTCTGTCGCTGCTTCTGTTGCACTTTAAGAGCGAAGCCCGAACCGAGGATGCCCTAAATCATATTTACAGAGTTAAGGTTTAAGGGTTTAATTAAATCTGGCTTTGAGAATATTGATAAACGTGTCAAAACATATCGATATTTTCGATAAACCACTAGCGCCATCTGGTTGTTATTTTTTAATTATATTTGTATCACACTGTATTATTGTTGATCTCCGGAATTCATAGTCAACTTCACAGGAATCCATAGACGTTTCTTGAAAGGATAAGGCAGGGTAAGTAATGAAGAGTCTAGGAAATGACTATGAATCTAGGATTTTATAGTTGATTTTCCCAAATAGGGAAGTAATCACTTTTGTTGAAACTTAACATCGATAGTAAAACTACAATCCTCATGATTTGTCAGTAGATGGTGACACTTGTCAATGTCGGTATTAAAGATATCAATAACATCACATATCAGAATTTTTGATATTCCATTATGCCTCCTCCTCTTTCTCAATTGGAAAGAGATTTTCCTGTTAGAGTATTAAGAGTGCATCTAGGTTTTTAAAATTAAATATAGATAGCGACACTTGTTAAATAAAAAAAATTAATAAAAACAAGTTCTACTCACGGCTGGAAGCGCAAAAAATGAAATGGCGAACACGCTGAAGCAGGATGCGACAATTTTGCCCATCCATGTCCGCGGCACTGTGTCCCCATATCCAATCGTCGTCACCGTAATCACCCCCCACCAGAGGGCGTCAGCATACGACGAAAAGTTGTTCTTTCCGTCGGCGACGACGGCGTCCTTCTCGGCGAGGTACACGAAGTAGCTGCTGAAGATCAGCCCAAGGAAGCCGATGTACAGCGTCGTTATCAGCTCCTGCACAGAAGAGTGTGGTGAAGATGTGCGCGCCATCGACCGTGATCGATAGGCGGAAATTGACCTAGTGCCTAGTGCACCAGCGCTCCCGTTTGATGTGGTTATTGCCAAAATGATGAAATTGCTATTTCAATATTGACGCGCGAAGAGTGGCGAGCCGTGCACATTCTAGTATGCGTTGTTAGCTGATTAACTCAATGTCAGCGACATGATACGAGCTGCGGATTGAGAACCATATTGTTTCCAAAATGTTCAGATTACAACAAGGCAGGCTTTCAGTATTCAATTATATTGGCACACTTTGGCATTTACAAATTTTATTTTGCTGCGTTCGTAATTTTACTTTAAATTATTTTGTAAACGTTCAAATTATCAGGCTTCAATCAAAAATGTTTAAAGCAAATTTGTAACTGTTTGGCGATCATTCATATATTAGCACAGGTATTTAAAATTATTCTGACTAAATCAAATATTCATTACAGTGCAAAAAATGCTTTTTCAACTTTCTTAATCGTAATTTTGTATATTAATAATAGACGCATTATGTCTGTATTAGTTATTGATCCACGCAAGTTTTGGACTGAAGAACTCTTACTTTGGGGGGAATTGACGCCCCGTATATTTAACCGGTATAACAATTTTTAATCCCCCTTTTGGAAAAAGATTTGCAAATTTGATGATGCACGTCTGAAGTCTCAAGGGGCGAAAAAAGTCGCGTTAATTAAATGATTTCATCGTTGACGCTTCGGGTTAAATCCTACAAATGTTAAGTTTTAAATGCATTCTTTAATATAAAGTAATGTATATATTTTAATGGCTATCAACCCTAAGGTTTTTCCGCCGTGTTTGTACATATATATCTGTATGTTTACATTTTGTGTTGTTTTTGTGGTGTAGTAGTAGTTGTGTGTTTAATGTTGAGGGTAGAATGTTGGGTGTTGAATGTTTTTGTGGTAAGTTGTGGGTGAATAATATTCACCTGGTAGATTGCCCACCTCGGGGAATCGAACCCCGTACTCCTACGGGGTAAGCGGAGATGCTACCACTAGGCTGCCCAGGTGGACTCTTTAATATATTATCTCAGCATTTACAA
>WSZQ02070168.1:0-23344 GCA_019419845.2 Weissflogia rhopalogaster
TCATCTCTACATTAATATGATCAGCAAGCCTCACATGAGGTAGCGATACCCGAGAGGGTGACACGCTTATGTATGTACATAAAATACTAAAAATATAAATATCAATGATAATATCATCCCATCCGGAACTACCAGTTTAGGCATATCAGATGATCATGTTTGCGTTGGGTTAGATTGAGTAGCTCGTTGTTCCTAATTTTAATTGCTCCTCCCTGCTATTTTTAGTTTATTCTTATTTAATATAGATAATCACCGTTCCAATGTATTTCTTTATGTATTACATTAGTGCTATAATATTCTCCATAATTGGCGTTTTTCAGCAATTTTCAGCTGATAGCTTCTTGGACTTCCACCTCTTGCAAGACAAGAAGGTTTGTTCAGCGGTAACCGTATCTTCGCAGTAGAAGCATTCGAGGGAAACACTCTTGTCCAGTGAGGAATTGAGATAGCCAGTTAGTTTCCCCATAACTTATCTTGGGTTTTGTATCTTTCTTAAGCGTTTCTTAAAGCGCGGTTTTCTTATAACACGATAGACGGTTTCTATGCAAGTAACCTGGTTTTTACCGTTAAATCTAGTTTCCTATAGCGCGGTTTCGAATTCGATTTTAAGTTCCTCTTTGTAAAAGCCCTTCATGTGAATAGAGTCCAGCGTATTGTCAAGCAAATCTTTGAACAGGTTTTTGTTTGTATAATTACAGATGCTCCCTCGAGCAAAATGGTATCGATGAAAATAGGACTAAAGAACAAAAATTTAATTGTTTATATACATACATATATATTACGTTAGCGATATTATTTTCATGACCTATAAATTTTAATAGCCAACTCTGCAGTTTGATCCTGAAAATCATTATCGATATATTGTCAAGGATAAACAAACTGTATTTAAAATATGTTGTGTCAACTTGACCCTGCCTATTGATGACCTTTTAAGTCCATTAAAATAAATACAGATAACTTTATAAGTGTGTATTTATGCATCAAAACGATTTCAGTTAACAAATATATAAAACATTCAATTAATATGTACGGTATTTGGTTTCTGATCTTCATCGAGTCATTATGTTTATTTTTTCCTGGATGTTATCTTTCGTTATTTTGGCCAACGTTAGTGCCCATAATATATGCAATCAAGAAATGGAGACAAAAAATGAATTTAACTCAAGTAGAGTAAGAAAATTGTCAACAATATATATGAACATACATTTTAACAATTGAATGTTACAGTTCGCAGGGAAATGGTATGAAATCAAAAGATCTTTCAATTCCATCGAAGATTTTTCTAAATGCCTTTCTGTGAGATTTACGCCTAGTGAGGAGTGTCATTATGACATGCATCATAGTTATATAATGTAAGAATATATACAAATTAATTGAATATATTGTTTCCTAGTGAATATTTAAATAATATAATAAATGTTTAATTAATTTTAGCAAAGCTGAAGATGGTGTCATGAAACCTGTTTCTTCTAGAGCTGACGTTGCAATTTATGATACAGGAAAATTAATAGTTTATTCTGGGGTAATGGCTGGTAAGTAAATTATAATATATCAATTTATAAACTGTAATAAATTAAATTTTAGTTGAGCAACCGTTGTGGATTTTGGATACGGACTATGAAAACTATGTAGTGACTTATGCTTGTTTTGATATAGCGTCTGGAAAGAGTGAATTTGCATGGATTCTTTCTAGAACTACTAAATTGCAAGAAGCGTTAATTAGGAAGCTCGAAGAACTATTGATAAATAGGAAGGTTTATGTGAAAATGATAACTGCCATTCAAGATTGTGATTAAAGGCAATTAAAGAACAATCTTTACGTAATATTTATCTTAATAAAAGTTATTGGACTAAAGCGTTAAACCTCTAAAGTATTTCACACAAATAAAATGTGAATGCCTGTCGACCTCTGCGGGTTTTTCCGACTTTGATGTACCATATTTTTATTTGTCTGTTTTCATTTTTAATGTTGTTATTTACAATTGTAGCTATTTTATGTATTTGTACAATTCTTCGTTGTTATTGGTGGAAGTCTTGAATTGCAGATGCCTGTAGACTGGTGTATGAAGTTGAATGTTTTTTTGTTAAATTGTGTGTTGAAGTTGAATGCATGAAGTAGGTTTTGGGTGTGTGTTGAATGTGTGAATGAGGAAAGATAGTACTTATCACCCACCCGTGATATAACGCCTTAACGTGAACATTTCCACATGTATTATTTAAGATGAAACATTTATGTATTAGGATGCATCTTATTTGCATACATTTCTAATGCATTTTTAATTTTGTAATAAAATAAAGTTGTTCTGCCATAAACATGAAATGAATGGATTTACTTTACTCATAATTCATACTCTGCGCCTAGCCGCATTCCACCCTCATAGCCTCGACGACACAGCTGTTAGCCAGAAACTTAGGTGAATACCTATGATTTCCTGTCCTTTCTTCGAGCATAATCTCGATGACACAGCTTGACTTTGACTAGTAAATAGTTAATATTTGGTCGACGGAAATATCGAGTTTGGAACACTGTACCAGTTTTGCAATTTAAGGCAGTTTACAACTTGTTGTACTTATATAATATATAAATCAACCTTTATTGGAATAACCCCTGCCCATACATATCTGCCTGCTTCTTCCTCAATACATATTTCGTAAATTTAACGTATAATAAATAATTAAACAAAACAAAATAATTTCACCAAACCATGTCTTTTGTTCATTCATAACTATACACTCGCCCGTCTCGAAGTCATCCCGAGTCGAGCTGCCCTTCTTCTTTTTTTCTCTTTTACTATGGCGGACACCCTGACGACCCGCTCGCCCCACTCACCTAAACACCCCGCGATTAAACTCACTCCCTCTCGTATATCTCTTACCCATTCTTAATTCATTCCCATGCATTCCCCTGCTAAGTGCTACAAATCTCATCCTCCCTCACATAGTTCACACTTTCTAAACTAGTCTCCCATCCATACTTTCCTTCCTTTCTCTTCCGAACCACACCTTGCCCGTGCTAGGGTCACTCTTTCCGGTGCCCATTTTCCTTTGCAACCAATACATCCCGGCCTCCTCCCCACTGTTTGAATAGCCTGGGTTATAGGCGCTTTCCTTAGTGTGACCCTGCTTAAATTGTTCCTCGACTTCCTGCACGCTCATCCTCATTACCTCTTCTACTGATCGCGTCATACATATTTCTGCTCTCTTGTCCCCATGCATTCTCCCTAGCACTCAATTCTGTCATCGAAACCTGTCTCACCAAAAGCTAGTCCTTCCTCATACCTTATTACTCTGCATTTGGACTCCCACCATTTGGTGTCGACGCGTCCAATTTCATTAGATCCTTCATCTACCACTCCACTTTGTGGCACTTTACAACTTGTTGTACTTACATAATATAATAGAACCCTAATCTGTTGTGGTAATAGAAGCGGAATAAAATTAAGCATTTCAATTGTCTTGTACTAACTTAATAGCCGTATTTAGAGTTGTTTCTTTAATACTTCTCTTTATTTTTTTAATTAGAAATCCAGCCTGAAAATCCGCGCAAAATATCGTAGGTACTATGGGGATTGCATAAAATTGAAGTTCGCTTGTCCTTAACGTTGGCGACGGTACGACAGTACCGATACCTGCTTGAGCATGCTGGTATAGAGTCGTTGAAGCGATGAACGTACTACTTTGGGTTGCGCCATCAGGTGCTCAAGGAGGAAGGTGTAGAGTAGAGAGCGTGGGCAGAAGTGCCGCGACTAATAGTAAGTATAATTTTAACGTGTTTATCCACCGATTTGTGATTTGGCGTGCGTGCATAAACACGGTTGCATAGCTTATTTGGTTACAAAATGTAAATAACATAGCTCGTCCATAATAATATTTAGATAGTTTTATGATAGTTTCTTTTATTGACTTGTATTTCTTGTTTTTGATGGAAAAGTGGCCTACCAAACCTGCCACCCGTATCACCTCCCGCATCGACTCCAACATTGCCACCGCTACCGACACCTCAACCACCGGGGCACCAGACTGAGGCGAGTTTTTCTGTTTCGGCTACATCACATGTCCTGAGATAGGCTAAAAATAATATTGTTTTCATAGGATTATAGAAATGAAATGCTAGAGGCAAATTAAGGCCAAGCGACAGTAATTAAAATCATGAATATTGAAAACTAGTATTTTTTAATGTTTTGCATTTCTTGTATTTTAGAGGGAAAATCGGCCTTCATCGCTTCCTCCACCACTGTCAGGAAGGGCCAGAAGTGACTAGGGGTTTAGGTGCGAATATACAAGTGTTATTAACGGTTGGGTTTATATTGTATCTAAAATATAACTGTATGCTATTACTAAAATCTGCTTTTTCGTTTGTAAAACGTATAAGACGTCACAAGGAAAGAGGACGAAGCTAAGCGGTAGGCAGACAAACCAGGATCATCAGGTCTAGGAGTAACATCTCAAATTTCTCTCACTTCAAAGATGTAAACGATATTAAACAAATTACTAATGGAGTAGAGTGCGTATGCTACGCACTGCACAATTTCTTGAATATGGATAATAAGGATACAATAACGCATGCAAAGAAACCGTACGGCAGTACCAACAGGATAAACATGACTTTCAGCTGGATTACTCTTTAACGTCATGGACACTCGGTAGCTACACTTCCCTAATGGTGCGTAGAAGGCTTCGGAGAACCAAACTGTTTAGTGATTGGTTAGATAAGGGACGTAAAGAAGCCTGGCATTCTTTGTTTCGCTATTGGTATTATTGCCGCAGATACGGTGTACGTTGTCAACGAAGGCAAGTTGATGTACAGCTCACAGATTATATACGACGCCCGCCGCTGCACAGTGGTACCGACCCATCAAATTTGCCACATAAATATTTCTACTAGAGCTAGATTGTTGAAATTTTCAGAATTTTTTCATAGTGCTAGGCCTGATGGATATATTATGTTTCGTAACATTTGTTCATCAGGAGGGTTCTTCTTTGGTCATTGTTAATTTTTGTTTCGCTTCTTTCGTACCTTCTGGTGGCCTGATCATGTTGAAATTTCGTTAAATTATCTGCCTAATTCTCCTGAATCATTTTGACCCTTCTGACTAAAGTATATTTCAACAGATTATGTTAACCATGAGTTTTTTTTAATAATTTTTTTTAAATTGTTTCTCTCTCGCCAATCCTCTAATGTTTCGTCAAACCTATGATACGTCTATATGTTTACCCATAACAAATGGATGTATCAACATTTCTGGCAGGTGCGCCTCTTCAAACCTGTATTTTCTTTGTTTGCTCTAATAACCATTTAGAAAGTTTCCAAGTTCACCATATCTCATTAGTTTTTGACTCCACTGGAAAACTGGAAATCTGCGATGATACTAATTTATTGGCATTTTCTCCAATATTAATTTGTGCTTACGTTTGATCTGGATTATTCAAGTCTAAGAATGTATAAAATTATTCCTTATCTACGATAACTATATATTATATATCAAGAATATTTGGCAATGCAAAAAATTTACAAAATAATGTATTTGAAATATGTGGGCGTTTGGAAACTATTTTGTTGGAATTTGAACTAGTGAGTTAAAGTAGATATCAGTACTCACTAAAGTGTAATTACATATAAAAGAAAGTTAAAGCTAAAATATTTAGTTTATGAGCAGACAGGCAAACTGACGAAAATTTGGAAATGATAAAACAATTGTCACACGATTATATTGACTACGCATTTCTTGTACTCCAGCCTAGACGAATAGCATTTTATTAAAACATCTTTTAATAAACCTATGTCATACTACAGAGAAATTTTCCAGTATAATCTTATCTTCGACGTTGGCATAGGATTTTATCGAAATATACATACATTAATGTAAAATGTCGCATGATGTATACTGAATATCTGTTATATTCAAACACTCAGCTGGCACCATGTTTCTTCTATATCTCTTAATAATATAAACACCCATACATTTGATTATCTGTCAAATTTTCGTTAGACTTCGGACCGTTATGTTATACTATCGACTTTGTACAATATGTAAAAATATTCTGTATTCAAATTAATTGTAAACTGCTTTGGATAGGTAAGAATAGTTTAACTATAAATAACTACGTATCATTTGTACGTAAAGAAATTCTGGTGAAGACCCAGAAGACTGATTATGCATGAAAAAAAAAACCACACTACAACACGTCGTTAACTAAACAATACTTAGTACATAAAGTTACACCATTTACATTCCACGTAGTTGTGAAATGTCCGCCCAACATATTGACGAAGCTGACTTCGATGATATCATAGAAACAGTTGGAAATGATGGTTATTTCCAAAAGAGATTTACATGGATGTTTAATTTCATTCTAGTTATTTGTTTCGCTATGATATACATGAATAAAATTTTGAGTTTGAATGTACCGGATCATTGGTGTCATGTACCTGGACGAGAAAATACCAATTATACCTTGGACGAATGGAAAAACCAAACAATACCATGGTAAGATAACATTTCTATTCCTATGATATAAACTAATTTAAAAGTATTTTTAGGGAAGATGATTCGCAAGGTGGCCAAAGTTATTCCAAGTGCACACGTTTTGCCAATGGATCAAAAGAAAATTATTTCGATACAAACAAGACAATAAAATGTGATCACGGATGGGAATATGATACTACTTGGTATGACTTAACTACAACTATGCAGCAAGATTGGGTTTGTGATAATGAAATGATACCAATCAACATATTAGCTATAATTAGTGCAGGAGAAATGCTGGCTTCCTTTATCTACGGCCAGATATCTGATAATTTTGGAAGGTTGCCTGTATTTTACTCGGCCGTACTTATTGTAACCATAACTCGGATTATTTCGATTTATACTTCAAATTGGTTATTACTGTTTATGGCTCTAAATCTGATAAGCTCTCAAACACTTGCATCTCTTCAGAGTCCCTTGATTATAGCAATGGAAATATCTCGTATGGATAACAGAGCATTAATTAGTATGAAATTCTGTATAGCCTATACCCTTGGAACCATGTTTGCTCCTCTTTTTATGTGGTGGTTACGGGATTGGATAATGTTCAGTCTTGTTACTACTATACCTAGTTGTCTATTCCTCATGGCACAACCGTAAGTAGAACTCTTACAATAAGAACTAGAAAGTCATAAAAATTAAAAAAGTCAAAAAAGCCACAATACATCACGAAGTTACGAAAACTTCGTAATGTACTGTGGTTCTGCATTTTGTATACCTACTTCGATATATATTTTAGCTGGATTATTGAATCACCACGTTGGTTAGCATCGCGAGGTAAAATAAAAAAATGCGTCAAACAATTAAGAAAAGTTGCAAAAACTAATAACAAGCATCTACCTCATGATATTGAGGATCACTTAAGAAATTTTAACATCGGACAAACAGACGTGAAAGGAAAGACTATTTACGGATTATTTTCCAGTTTACGTCTTGCGAAAAATACCATAATTATGGTATATTGTTTCACAACTACTCTTTTCATTTATATTAGTTTCCTATTAAGTGTTGGAAACCTTGCTGGAAACCCATTCTTAAATTACACTTTTCAAGCGATTGCTGAGCTACCTGCGTTTCTCATTGGTCAATACGTTTGTGATCGATTTGGAAGAAGATTTGTGACCTTTTTTGGATTTGTAACCACTTCATGTGGATTATTTGCTGTTGTATATTTTATTCAAGGTATGAAGAGTTTGACAGTGAGACATGGATTGATTCGATAATGATAATCAAATAATTTTAGATTCAACATCATTTTGGATAGTTAATATTCTTTGTATCATCTTGAAAACAGTGATAATGCTCACACACTATTGCACTCTTTTACAAAGTACGGAAATCTATCCAACTTGTATAAGACAGACGGGTGTCTCAATGGGAACTGTATTTTCCAATACTATGAATATTTTCTCCCCTTATGTTGTTACACTTGTAAATATGTTACGTACTTAACATTTGCTTAAAGCATAATTAATTATGTTTTCAGGGGTTGACAATGCATGCTTCTGTCCCTTATATAATTTATGCAATATGTGCCGTGATTGCTGCTTTTGTTTCTGTGTTCCTTCCTGAAACACTTGGCAAACAATTACCTGAAACTCTGAGAGATGCTGCAAAATTTGGTGCCGGTCAAAACTTTTTAGGGAACATCAATTCAAAGTCAACACCAAAAGAAGATGATAAACAAGTCAATATCCGATTAAATCGAGAATAATTAAAAAAAGATATGTTAAGTATATATTTGTGAAACTATTATATCTAGTATTATTTGTTAATTATACTTATTAAATGAAAAATATTTTAACTACAATGCTTGACGTGATTTTCTTCTTTCTATTTGCAGTCTTTTAGTTTCTATTGTAGTCTTAATATCTTCGCCATGTGCCAGTATAGCTATATCGTTCTTTCTTCACCACCTTGCTAAAAAAGTATGGGGTGACCACCCTTCTTTGTTTCTTTTTTGTTTTCTTTTGGACGTTACCATTTACTCTTGGGTGAAATGATTTACGACCAACAGACAACCTTTTCTTCACGTGGTACATTCCGACCATGGCCTAAGAGGCTTTGACAACTAAATTCAAAACATTGGTTACCCAGAGGTGCTTGGTCACTATAGCTTAAACCACAGTACAAAACTCTGACGTACCGTGATAGTCCAATCGACAAAACATAGATGACCTTGGCTATGCCAATTCGCGAACTGTGTTTCAAATGCTAAAACATATAATCGCTACACGAGGAGGTGAAAGTAAAACAGTGAAAGGGTGAAATAGACAGTAAAAACAGACATATGACTATAGTCAGAAAATCTGTGCAAGTTGGCAGAGAATTATACCGGCGGTGATCACTTGAAGCAGGTAATGGAACTTATCTGCTCTTGATAGATGTATGTCGTCGTGTACGATTTGGAATCTGCTGCAGAACGGTTGCCATTCTTTGTAAGTCCTGTCGAACATTCCGAGATCGTGTACCTCTAGTTTTGGCCTACTGTAGACTTGTTCACTGTGAACTGTTGATACGGGGATAGGGACTCTATCCAGACTGAAAACACTGTTTCCGACAGTTGTTTTTGCTTTCAACTTTCTGAATAACTTGGCGTGCATAGTTACGTGTTCTGCAGCCTTGTCGTATTCGGTACTCACTACGGATTCCGGTAATTCTAAGTGATGTAGTGATTCCAAAACGTCAGCATCAGCTGTTTTCAGCTTCATGAAGTTTTCGGTGAAAGCATCTTCTCTTCCACGTCGATACAGTTGCCTGAGTCAATCAACGTGTTTAACTCAGAGAAACTTCTTGAGAACCATCGTAGGAGCGTAGGCGCTCCTTGGCCTCCTCGAAACTGAACATTGTTAGATACTAACATGGAGTTGTTAAAAAACTGCGAATTTGATAAAATTCGCGTCCGATCACTGGCTCCTGTCACGGTCGCCAGAAATGTTCTGGACCGCAAAATAGTACGCGGTACGGTTCTGTTATACCGCGGTTAGATTGCTTCCAGCCTCTTACGCATACATATTAGACTACCAATAAAAATGTCTCAATTCGCCAGGTGTGTCATAAGGCGCTTGCGGCAGCCACAGAATTCCAGCGATCACGCCATCTGCTGAAATAATCTCAATTTCAGAGATTACTGATTTGTCAGAAGTATACGACAGTTTCACTCCTTTGGCCACAATTGAAACTCATCACGAATACAATGCGGCAGCCAAGAAAATTCTCCAGGAACGGAAGCATAGCGAGAGATTCATATTAGATGCAAAGAGATACAAGATGGATCATTATCCATTGTACTCTCTGATAATGGTCATGACCTTGTCCTATCATATATGAGAAAAAGCAAAGATGGAATCCCCTTCAATTACAACCACAATGACATTATAGTAAATTGAATAAAGTGCATTTATTGGTATGCATTGTTTACGAGTTTGATAAATTGAGGCACGAATCGTATTGCATGCGAGTTTACATAATACTTATTTTAAGACTATTATTTGAGAAAAACAAAGTAGATTTAGTTGTCTGGTATCGGTCTTTCCGTTGTGAACATTTGTAGGTTATGCAGGTGCATCGACCTGCGTAGCGAATCAGCACACGTCAGCGCTGCGAAGCAGCCAGTCCCACGTCTGCAGCGCGGTGTGCGCTCGCGTTGCATTTATGTAACGGCGAGCATACTAGTGCACGGCTGGCGCCGCAGTGTCCAATTTTGCTATTTTTGCGCGTCAAAAGTCCATAACTCCGTTTTAAGGCGACATTTTCGCCCAAAGTTACTGTATTTCATAACTTATGCATTTCGTAAATATTATTCATAATTTTGATGATTTCAGTTTGGTATTTCATGGTATTTTATACCTCTTACGCGGTTTAAATACGCCATTTTAATTTTTTTGGGTCAGAAACTGCCTTTACTCGAAAGTACCAAAGCAGTTCTAGTAGCTATATGCGCCCGAGATCACCCTCTTTCAGATGATGCTGATCACAGTATGTTTGGCTTAGACAGGCACCCACATTTGACGTTCTTTTGTCTTATTAATATTTTTGAAAATTAGTCTAAATAAGTTGTTTTTTGAGTCATTTTGTAATGGCATTTATTTTGTCCAGCTGTCACAAACTTGCCCTTTCTTTTCTTACTCATCGTAATATGTTTGAATTAGCCGTGGATGTCCGTTTTTTCGTGTTTTTAGTTTTCTGCTTTACACGCCCAGAAGGTCGGTCAATTTTCGACGTATCGCAATGAATCTAATTCCATATTAATCTTGGAAACTTGTACTTTCTAATGATAGTACACTCAGTACTTTTGATTTGCGGGAAGCCACCAATATTTGATCATAGATATATTTTAGTGGTTTTTACTCATATTCATGGCTATAAGAATAGTTCATTTTGGATATTTCCCGATGATAAATGATCCCAATACATGCCCGCATTATATACTTTCAAATGATATCAAACACAATATGGTTGATTTGACGCAGGCACCGCCACTACAGAAAAACGTTTAAACGGCTTTGTTTATTTGCTATGTACTGATATTTGTTTTTATTTGTCTTGTGGTGCCCACAACAGTTATTTCTGCTCAATTAGCCATATATTCCAAGTGATAATTTAATCGTTTGGGATCATATGTTGCCCGTCGATCACCACGAGGAGGTTCGGGCAGTTGATCGTCACCTATCTAAACTATATATCCCTAATTATAATAACATTTACAAAAGCTATCTGGTACTATCTAAAATTCCTATACTTAATCTAATGTTTAAACCCTAAAACTAAATTCCTACATAAAACCCCACTAATCACTTACACTGTCTGTATCACTTACATTGTCACAATCCTTATATTCTACCGGAAGAATGACCAACTCTTTCATTTCGCGTGGTTGTGGTACATCCGTACTAGGAACTTTTACACTTCCACAACTCAGGAAAGGATCAGACGTCAACAATAATATTTTAAAGAGATCATTGTTGACACTTTCACCAGTCATTTTCCGAGTGTGACTTTGCCTATAGTTTTTGATAACCTTATGGCGTGTTTTCTGGGTCTCTTCCGACTTTGAACCTATTGGCAACGAAAAATTGTTTATAATGTCCGCACCATGAACTAAAACCTTGTGCACTGTAATAGGCATGTAATACCAAACGCAAAAACACCCTATCCACTAAACTGGAAGCCCGTTTTTTGGTTGTTTCTACAAAATTAAATTGTGAGTTAATGTAACGCAGTTCCGCGATCTTCTTTGACGGTACAGTGAGCGCACCTTTCATCACCAAGTGAACAGTCCATAAACTTACTGAATTCATATAATATAAACTACACGCCCGACAGCAAAATGAAAACTGCTTTTATCAAGAAATAAATACCCAACAAGAAAACTTAATATGCTTACTCCGATGGTGCATAATTCGTTAATTGTTTCTGTTATCCGAAGCATGTGTGGAAAACGCAGAATTTTCATGGTTTTTGCAGCCGTCGAATTATTGCGTTCGAAATATGGCAGGAAATTAATATTATTTTAGCGAATGGCGTGATCAATGGAATTTTGCGGTTGCTGCGATCGCCTTATGACACCTGGCGAATTGGTCGTTTAAAATTCGTGCGTAAGAGGCTGAAGGTCTCCAGCTAATATTCATAATAATTAGATTAATTTATCATTAGGAATAAATGGCAAATTGAGCAGAAATAACTGTTGATCACTCTACAAGATAAATAAAAACAAATATCAGTACGTAGCAAATAAACAAAGCCATTCTGTGTGCAATGTTAATGAAAAGCGATCAAAGTCGTATTGTGTTTGGTATCAAGTATATAATGTGCGACCATTCCTCATCGGGAAAAATCCAAAATGACCGCGGCCAACTCAAACATGTTGCGATGAGTACCAAAAGAAAGGGCATGTTTGTGAGAGCTGAACAAAACAAATGCCATTTTAAAACGACTCAAATAACAACTCTTGTAGACGAGTTTTCAAAAATATTAATAAGGCAAAAGAACGTCAAATGTGGGTGCCTGCCTAACCCAGACATATTTTGAAAGAGACTAGAACTGCTTTGGCACTATCGAGGAAAGGCAGTTTCTGACCCAACATATTAAAGTGGAGTATTTATACTGCTTAAGAGGTATAAAAAACAATAAAATACCAAAGTAAATTCAGCAAAATTATGAATAATACTTTAAACATGCATACGTTATCAAATATAGTCGGTTTCGTAGAAAAAGATCGCCTTAAAACGGAGTTATGGACTTTTGGCGCGCAAAGCCAGCAAAATTGGACACTGTGAACCCATTATATAGTCATCTTGCTTGGAACTAAATCATCTACTAGTACTGATATGCTCTGCCGTAGGTTGTGTATATCATAACTTAATCCAAACCTTAACATAATGTGCATATTATTTTAACTGTCTTGATTAAGTCTCGAATATATCGGAAAACAACCTGAGGAACCGCAGATGACATTCACAAGCACAAAACAGCAACCATGCTCTCTATTAATGTCGGAAATATTATTATGCTATTAACCAATACCCGTAGATTGTAAGTTGCGTGGTTTATATACTTATACTTCCTATACTTCCTCGCGGTAACAGCACTTACTTACGATACTCATACATGTTGAAGGTGGAGCTAGATATATCCGTGCATTAATGTCGAAATGGATCGTCCTAGGGTAGCCGAGACTTGTATCTAGTCTTCTCTACGCTACCAAAAATGCTTCGCTCCTTAAAGAAGTTATTAACTCTATATGTGTGGTCTTTGTGATAAAACAAGCAGGGCGCGGAGATACAGTACTATACATTTTGCCACCCCTACCACTATGTTTTTTAAATATACATTGATCTGCATAAGCAACGGCAAACATATTCAAATGGCATTGAAGGCCGAATTCCCAGGTTAGCAAGAACACTAGTTATATAATTATGAACAACATTATCAGCTAGAGTACGACCTGACATCCGATGGATATCGATATGTTGATTGACACAAGGCGTTTAGCAAATCGCGAGGACCTATATGCACGCATACCTTGTGAACGTGTTCCACTAAAAGACGAGATCAAGTACCGTTTTTCGGTAAATGCAACTAATGTATTGATATTAGTCAATGATGAATCTTGATTCATTCAAAATATGAAGTTAATGCAGCTAATGATGAACGATTTGCAATAGCAACAACCGTTCAAAACATATTTATCTTCGATTGCATAGCTTGTAGTTTTATAAAGCAAGAAATTAATCGCAATTGGTAAGATATTGATCGCGCTTACATAATGCCAATGCATTGTCGAAATTTACTTCCGCATGCAACCTGTGCAGAATGTATACTTTAGGACTTTACAGCCTAAAAATTATGGAAGCGATGAAATCCAGATTTTAATAACTCATTATATATTAAATTATTACATCAAATTTGATATCAATCTAACAAGGAGAGTCCACGCCCTACCAAATGAGTTTCGTAAAACTATAAATTGAACAAAAACGATGCGGCCGGGGTGAAAAAAAGCTCTTTGAGTCTCATTTAGAAACCTACCCGCCGGCGTTCGAGATGAAGATGATGGAGACACACGAGTGTATTTGATAGGTAGATGTAAATAGGAGACAAAAGAAGACAAAAATACAAAACTGACTTTATTCGTCAACGTCAAGATGAAGACGTGGGAGTTCTCTAGTGCCTGGAAAGACAATTTTCAAGTAGCACGTAAAAAGTTCCTTTTACAATGTATGTCCACGAAACGGATCAGTATGGGTTACACGAATCGCAATACTAATCACTGATACTGTCTCCTCACCTGTACAACCGTTTCACCCCAGCTGATAACAATGCTGATGTTATGATAGCTTCAACTTCGTATCAGCCGGTCCCTGCCTCCAAGAAATTCCACAACGTCAAGAAGTTAGACAGCCTGCCTCGCTTAAAATCCCTCCCATCGACATCCAGAACGCACTCAGCAGCGACCCGAAGGATCTAATGCAGGTACTGAAATCTATGACGGATAACAACATTAAAGTTGTAAATAAGCCCGATAAGGTGTTGGTCCACACCAACACAATTACAGACTTTGGCACGGTGCGCAACTATGCTAAAACCAATAACATCGGGCACTACACCCTGAAAGATAACAAAACCCACGCTTTTGTAATTCGAGGTTTAGGTAAACACGTTGATATTGCCTAAGATATCAAAGATGAACTTAATGTAAAATATAAGACAGACATTAAGGAAGTTTATCACTAGTCATTGGTCATTTAGTCACAGGTCCAACACATTCTCAGTGCTTTACAAAATAGCATTCACACAATTAACTACACTGGAATCACTTGGGAACGAAAAGGAAATTCCCGCCTGAATGTACAATGTCACAGATGTCAGATGTGAGTGTATGCCACATTTAACTGCACATTCCAATACACATGCATGAAATGTGGCGAAGATCACGGAAGTAAGAAATGTTTGAAATCTCGAGATGTTCTGGCTATATGTGAAAACTGCCTAACTGCAGCTAACAGTGTATCTTACCTAATATACATAAATGTCACTTATAAAATTGCATCTTGCATGGCTCAAAAACAAAATCAGATAGTATTTGTAGACGCACCTGCACCTACTTACAATCGCTGGAATGTCACACCGTCTCAAAACCATTCTTAAAATTGTCGCTATCCAAACACTCTCCACTAAACACCCTCCTCCAAAACCTCCACATAACACCCAGACCAATCCACCACCGGTAGATAATAATCTCATCACAAGTCTTAATGAATTTCATGATTTTCGACACATTAATCAAGATTTTGCTGAAATAAATCAACTAATCAATCTTGAGCTTATGGTTAAACTCGTTGGTGATTTCAAAGAAGCCTTAAAAAGAGCCCCTAATCATACACAAAATTTGTTTGCTGCAAAACATTTCCTTGAAAATTTAAATATTTAATGCCGATGCAAAAAAAACGAATATAAATATTATGCAGTGGAACTTAAACCTCATTAAAAACAAAATCACAGAACTCGTAACTTTTTCTAACTGAGCACACGATTGTAATTGCCTGTTTGTTCGTAGTTACGACTACCTGGAATCATTCATCAATATTAGCAGGGACATGATCTCTCTGGCTGAAATTAATACAGAAGTACATAAACAAACCCAAGCCATTACGATAGCTACGCATAAACACACCTCCCGTAAAATATTTTACAAGCACCCATTTTAACTCCTCCAGCAGATAGTTGAACTTATCAAACGCAAGAACTAAACAAGATCAGTGTGGCAACGTACGAGAAACGCGAATGTTCTTATTCTCTATAAAGAACTCGTACATGAAGTTGACACTCAAGTCAAGTGTCATAAAAACAAAATTTGGTCAGAAAAACTGGAAGCACTTCAGCCATATAATAATTCACTTTGGAAATTCACCGAATAACTAAATCGCACTAAACGCCCGATTCCCACTCTAACACACAACGACATTGCATTCACTGAAACCCAATCATTAGCTAATTTATTAGCACACATCTCCTGTAATATCCACCAAGTTGAACATGATATCCTACCATCACAACGAGATATCACACGACTTGTTAATCAACTTTCGCCTCACTCGGATATCGTACCTCTACGAAACTCACCACAAAAATTAAAGACATTACCAAGACATTTTCCCAAACCACGGAAAAAGGCAATAATTATCCCAATTTTAAAACCTGGCAAAACCCATTTCAGCCTACCAGCTACCAACCTATCAGTTTGTTCTCTCATCTCGCTATAATCGCGGAGCAGGGTCTAGGGGTGTTCATCGTCGTTCATATCAACGTCGGGCACATTTCCGCGGGCAGACCATGGGTACTCATCACCGTCGTAAAATTTCCTCGTGATGGCGTATTATCGACAGAGTTATAAAACATGAACGGTTGCTTTAATTATTATAAAATATTACAGTATTAATGCTTATTACATTGACTAACATATTCTTTTTGAATTTTTGAAATATATCATATAGTTCTTGAAATAGACGTTTTTTATTTACCATTATTATATTATATTTACCATATACCTTACATGGAAGCGATGAAATTAAGATGTTATTAAAACATTCTAAATTACATTTTCATAACAAATTTGGTATCATTCCAAGCGGAATTTCAATCCACATTCAATGAAATCACTTTTATACCAATTAGTTTTGATTTAAAAAATATTATTTCGATGGTAAGCAATCAATAGAGTAGGTAGTAAGTTCACAATCGGCACGGCTTGTCGGTGCGACCCTTTAGAAATAATCCTTTTCTCATATATCATCCATTTGAGTGGATACACAACTCAGTGTCCCTCGGAGGATGGTCTCGAAGCATGAAGATGCAGATGCAGAGTAGGACTATAGTGGCTTACCATGTAGGTTTTGATGTATCAGGTTGTTGAAGGGGAATTCTATGATTTACGGATTTCCAGATATCCGTCTGCTGCATATCCCTTTACTATTTTTACACGCTTCTCTGTCATAATCGACGGCTCAAGGTATAGGCACGATATTTGAACAAGACAATATATTATGTGGTCTGATCATTGTGTTTTTGCTAACCACGATATTACAGATGCAAGTAAAATTATAAAAGCATATTATTTACGTCCATGTAGATGCAGATTCTCAGTTAAGGTATTGTTGCCGTTTCTTGCCGGCATGAAGCGCCATCTGAGTGCGAAGGCGAAAAAGACACAAATTCATGGATAACTATGAAGTAATTACATTGCGTCCGGCTTTGATCGATGTGCTTAAAAGACTAATCTACGTGAGAAAAGTCGTTTAAGCACATCGAGAGATCGATAGGCGCTACGTTTCAGAAAATAACCCACGATATCCGACCTTTTTGAATGTATTCGCCAAAGTATGAGAGAAAATCACGTTTAGATGTGCTTAAACGACTTATTTACGTGAAAAAAGTAGTTAAAGCGCATCGCGAGATCGATAGGCGCAACGGTACAGAATATAACACACGATATCCGAACTTTTTGAATGTATTCGCCAAAACATAAGAGAAAATCAGGTTTAGATGTGGTTAAACGACTTTTTTTCGTGCGAAAAGACGTTTAAGCGCAGTGAGAGGTTGATAGCTGCTACGGTTCAGAAAATAACACGCGATATCCCAACATTTTGTATGTATTCGCCTAAGTATAAGAGAAAATCATGTTTATGTGTGCTTAGACAACGGTTCAGAAAATAACACGCGATATCCAAACTGTTTACAAGTTTTTGCGAAAATATAAAAGAAAATCATATTTACATGTAATTAATCTACTTATTTGCGTGAAAAAAGTCTATTTCTCGATGCGCTTAAACGACATTTTTTACGTAAACAAGTCGTTTATGCGCCACCAAACATCATGTTCTCTTATACTTTGGTGAAGATAAGCAAAAAGTTCGGATATCGCGTGTTATTTTCTGAACCGTTGTAGCTATCGATCTCTCGATGCGCTTAAATGACTTTTCGCACGATAATAAGTCGTTTAAGCACATCTAAACATGGTTTTCTCTTATATTTTGGCGAATACATGCAATAAGTTAGTTCGGATATCGCGTGTTATTTTCTAAACCGTTACACCTATCGATATCTCGATGCGATTACACGACTTTTTTCACTTAAGTAAGTCATTTGAGCGCATCTAAACATGATTTTCTCTTATATTATGGCGAATACATGCACAACGTTCGGATATCGCGTATTCTGTACTTTTGTAACTATAAATAGTAAATCACTCACGTCCTCCTGGGTTGTTTACATGTTGAAATCATTTGTATAGCAGAAGCGCTAGCTATACATATGCGCGTTGTTGGACTACCATTGGAATTACTTATTTAAAATTGAAAAAAGTAGCAATAGCATAGCTAGATTTAAAAAAATTATACCAATTTATAATCGTCTTGAAATTATCTATAAACCTGAGAAAAAATAGTTGCAGAAAACTCCTGCCAAACCCCTTTCTTTTTGATTTTAGTATCGACACAATGTATTCCTTATGGGAATAACTGAATTTTTATTGGCATGTTTTCCATAGTGTAGTAAGAGCTACCTTCAATTTCTTCAGACCAATGAATTTGTCTTTCAATTTGCAATAAACGGTGTCAATTTCGTTGGAGTAATATATTTGGATCAATAATTATTATTTTCCAATGTAATTTCCCATTTAAAAAGTTGTGCTAGCCCTATTATTTTGTTGTGCTAAGATCACAGCGGTTGTGCTTTACACTAATATTTTCTCCTGGTTTCATCAAGGGTAAGTGAATATGTTACAACCGTTTATCTGAACGTTTATATGATCGACGATCAACAACCCTAGACCCTTTACAAATAAAAGCGTATGGCGACGATATAGTAAATATCACCTGGAATAAAATCCCTTGATCGAACAATATGCCCAACGCAAACGTTCTCAGAGTTGTTAACAGGCATATAGTATGATCAATCAGAATGATATATATTTTCATTTGAGTCTTCGTTGATTTTTTTGTAAATTCTTTATTGAATACTTTTTATCATGTGTAGATAGATACAAATGTGTGATAATTTTTAAAGTTCTGCATATTAATTTCCCGAAAATAGATTTCCTTTAATTGATAAGATTTCATATCTTCTATAAAGCCACAGTAACACCAATAAGCTCGTGCCCTGCCGAAACGCACCCCGCAATTAGAACCCTACGGTATATCACGAACACCTCAAGCAAGACATAAACGATTGGTACAACATGAGGCGTAAACCATGGAACCAACATATATACCGCATATTGGTCAAGATCGCAAGAGACAGATTACAGAGGTGAATGATCCTTGGTAAACCCTTCAAGAGGTGGAGGTATCAACTTCGGGATGATTGCTGAAGATGAGCAAGTAAAAATTGTTAAGTACGAAGAAGAAGATATGTTAAGATGTATGTCTATTGCGGTACGTGGATTGTGTGCCTGCGCAGTATTCGCATGCGTACGTAGTTGATGATCGTTACTCTCACCGTACGCATCGCCCCCTTCGTGTGCTAATCGTCGCAGTGTAAATACGCGTTATTGGCTTGCTTATATTACGTTACTTTTATTCGATAATTTGTACTTTACTGAATATACTTTTACGTTCCCTTGATCCACGAATCTCTAATAGGATATCGGCCCAGATCGCAAGTATAAGTATTATTTAATTTAGTGCAAGCAATTAACTCGACATGGGTAGCAATACGGTGTTCCGCATCGAGGCGTTGAACAAACACAATTACGCCACGTGTCGAGCGCAAGTTGAAGCGCTGTTGATAAGAAGTGATTTGTATGCAAGCGGTGCCATAGCGAAGCAAGGTAGTGAGAACACCGCAGACGAGAAGAAGGCAGTACAAGAATGGTTACGTTCAGTCAGCAGTGCGAAGGCGGAGTTAATCCTTTCCATCAGCCCAAGTGAGTTCAAGCACGTGAAAAACTGCAAGTCCGCAGCGGCAACGTGGCAGAAGCTGGAGAGTGTCTTTGCATCTAAAGGACCTGCTCGTGAGGCAACACTACTGAAAAGGTTGACGCAGCACAAAATGGAGGAAAGCGGTAACGTCCACGCCTACTTGAGCGATTTCTTTGATGCTGCAGACTTTGATAATTGTTTCTGGGATCACCACCGGTAACCTGTGGTTAGATCATTCCGGTAGATACCAACAACGTCGCGATGGTTCAATGTCCACTTATTTCGAACGATTGAGTGCGCAAGCGCATTACCTAAATCCTCTGTTCGAGGAACGCCGATTATTTACACTGCTCTTATTCATATTCCTTCGCATGTTAATTCCTCTTTGTCGATCGGAGCTTCACTTACGCAGGATTATTCACTGTTTTCTACACTAGAGCGGCTACGCAGCCTTGAGAAATATATGCCCAGCAGAGATACGGTGGGAAACAGTAATAATAATGAGGAAGTGAGGAAGGGCGCCGCAGTTCGGAAAATTATAGAGAAAGGAGGAATCGTTTAAACTAAACGCGCGGAGTCAAGTCCTACCTTCTCGCGTAATACATGGGGCATGTGATGTTGTGTTGTCAAATCCTGCCGAGGATCTCTAGACCGATCAAGTAAGTGATCCTATAACTTTTGATAGGTCAAAGTCACCAATGTTTAATGTTTCTATTGCGTATGTGTCCGTGGACGCTATTCTCGATTCAGGTAGCGAGATCACTTGTATGACGTCTCAGTTTTTGCTCAACTGCAAGCTTCCAACAGCTCGGTCGTTGCGTTTTCAATTTCGGGTGATCATGTCATGGGGGTATTTCATGGTAAACCTCAGACAGTATCTCACGAAGTTTGCGCGCTCATGCGCATCGGCACCACTCAAGTGTCTACTGAATTTATCGTTATTCGCGGGTTACAGTCGTCCGTAATACTATGAATCGATTTCTTGCGAACTAACTCTGCATCGTTGATGTTTGTCGATGAACGTTTTTTTTTTACGTTTTCGAGTTGGGATTTTTTATATAGAGGTTTTGGAGGCCATGGCGACTTCTTCGTCAGATTCCTTACACTTACCCGTCGTGTCTTCCGTGAAAAAGACTTCTTTGCTTTTGCCAACGAATGCTAGTGTTAACTAGATATTACCGGACACACAAGGAGTTTTAACGGAGCAACAAAATAGACGTTTAACTCAACTGCTGCGCGTTTTGAAAGTGTTTTTAGTGAGCAACCAGGTCTTGTTCATGGTTATCAGCACGAAATTCACCTAGTTGATACCCGGCTTTTCGCGATATGGCAGTATTCGATCCCATTGGTTCATCGTCCAATAGTTAAAAGGCAAATAGCCCAGATGGAAAGTTGGGTCGTCATTTCACAATCTGACACATCTTATTCTAGTCCATTGTTGACTACCGTAAAGAAAGATGGCTCCGTTAGAGTTTGTCTCGACGCACGACGTTTGAACTCGGTTATGCAAAATGACGGTGAACTACCGCGGAGCATCGAGGACATTATCCATAGTTTAGGTTCCGTCTGATATTTTTCTTCACTGGATCTGACTGCCTCGTATTGGCAGATCCTGGTTAAAAAGAAACACCATCGATTTATTGGTTTTGGTGTCGGCACCAAATCCTACCAGGTTAACGTTTTGCCGTTTGGCCTTAAGACAGCGTTTAGTTCATTTACTCGATGAACTAAGTTCATTTTGTGTTCGCTTACGCGGATAATTTTCTCATTGTTTCTGAGTCTTTTGATCATCATTTGCAACGCATTCGTCTTGTGTTAGATAAGTTACAAACTGCTGGATTTACCCCTTCGTTTCAATAAGTGTAAATTTGTACAGCAGTCCGTTAATTTTTAGGTTATGTTCTTGATCGTAATGGTTTATGTTCGGATCCGGATCGCATTCAAGGGATCAGTAATTTCCCAGCGCCTACGAACGTCAAACACTTACAATCATTTTTAAGATTAGTTAATTTTGATCGTTATTTTGACTCCAATTTAGCTGATTTTCTGGCTGTTCTTACCCCACTCCTTCGTAAGGATTCTCGTTGGATTTGGAATCAGGAACACGCCTAGGCGTTTATTACTATTAAGGAGTCTTTGGCAGAGTACACGCTACTCGACCATCCTTCCGCCGACGGTACTTTTATAGTTGAGTGTGACGCAAGTGATGTAGGTATTGGAGCAGTTCTACGTCAGCAAGTTGGCGAAGACATTAATACGATAACGGACACTACGAGTACGCTCGAATGCCGTTCGGTTTGAAAAATGCTCAGAGTATATTTCAAAGAGTCATGGTTAATATTCTAAGGGAATATCTTTACCAACTTTGTTTTGCCTACATGATGTAGTAGTATTGATGATGTAGTATTTTTTTCAAAATCAGTGCACGATCACATGATTCATTTAGAAAAGATATTTTCAAAACTTGCGCAGTCCAATGTCAAAATAAAATTAAGCAACTGTGACTTTTTAAGAAAGGAAGTTCAATACTTAGGACATGTCATTACACCTGACGGTATAAAACCAAATCCAATCAAAATTGTAGCCATTCAAAACTACCCATTACCAAAAACTTCGAAAGAAATAAAGTCTTTCTTAGGCTTAACCGGTTATTACCGCAGATTTATTAACAATGATGCCAAAATTGTCCAACCTTTAACCAAATGTTTCAGGAAAAATGCTAAAATTGATACCACAAAGTTAGTGAATATCAAGACGCGTTTTTGAAATGCTAAGAATTGCTAACAAATGCGCCAATTCTAAGTTACCCAGACTTTACACGAACATCTTCTTTACAACTAATGCCTCAACAGTTGCTCTTGGTGGAGTATTGTCACAAAACAATCCACCTATAGCTTATTGCTCCAGATCATTAAATAATACTGAAAGAAATTACTAAACAATTGAGAGAGAACTACTCGTGTTTGTAGTGCGCACAACACATTTTCGACCACAAACCTTTGGTGTGGTTTTTTCCATCAAAGATCCAAATTCACGTTTCACAAAATGGAGTTTAAAACTTGAAGAATTAGATTACGAGGTACGTTATCTAAAAGGCAAAGAAAACAATGCTGATGCATTGTCTCGTATACAAATTAATGTACACGAAAATGATGATTTAGATCTTATATCTATTATACCCGAAGTAGACGAAGAAGATAACCGAGAAATTGACAATCTTTCTAATAATACAGAGCAACACGTTCAAGTATTATCGTTACGGTTCGGTAAACAACATGCGATTTCCGAACTTTTTACATGTATTCGCCGAAATATAAGAGAAAATCATGTTTAGATGTGTTTAAACGACGTATTTTCGCGAAATAAGTCGTTTAAGCGCATCGAGAGATCGATAGCTTC
>WSZQ02070179.1:0-10096 GCA_019419845.2 Weissflogia rhopalogaster
AATAATGTGCATTACATGCATATTGTAGACTTTCTTACGACTATTATATGTTCTTACGACTATAATTGCTATGATTAAATGCATAAATAGTAAAATTGAAGTATTGAATTGACAAGTCTTGTGTGATTGTTTCATCCATGGCTTACCACTTTTATTTTGTCGCACCCCGAGTGAACCGAGTGCGATATATCGAAAAAATATCCTTTAAGGAAATAATAAAAAATCTCTATTTTCCCTGCAGGGTGTAATTGCATTAGTATTATTATTATTATGTATGTAAACACAATTCAGCAAAATTAATAATTAACTAAAACAAATGAGATATAACATAATTTGAAAAGTATAACTATTCAAACATAGATGGAGCATTGAACAAAGTTTGCAATTGTGAAAAACTTTGTCCGTCTCGTTTTGCCATGCGACGCGCAAGCGACAGCAAGATGAGAAAGCAGGATACTGCGGGGGTGTATGCGAATGTATATGGAAACGCACACGGCCAGCTTTCCACGCAATCGCTCCATCTCTGCGGCGTTTGGCACGGCGAGAATTTCCCACCGTCGGGCGCGGGTGGCGGCGTTCGAGGGGGCACCCAGCACACAGCAGTGGAATCAATTCCGAGCGAACGCGCCACGAAGTCGTCGTCGTCGTCGCCGACGTGCGTGGCTGAATTTTCCACGCAAAATTCCGTCGCGGTTTTTCCAGCGCAAAACCAGCGCGTCCTACTTCGGCGGTGGAAATGTCAGATGGTTAATAAAATAGTGCACACCCTCATCAACTAAACCCCTGTGATTCCTTTCTTGTGTGCGTTCGTGTTGGTACCAAATAGAAAACGCATCGAAAACAGGTGTCGCAATGATTCAACAAGAGTGTAAATTATTTATTTCTTGGAGTAGCTGGGTATGAGGTAAGTGAGATAAAGAAATTTGATATTTTCCATTTTTGTCTTTTACCTGCGGTCAAGAACTGCACCGATTTATGTAATCCATGTGTGTTTTTTTCATCGACATGTTATTGCGAAATGTGTTGAGCAAGTTTCGCGCGCACTAAGCAAATAGTCTTACTGTAATGAGAGCATCTTACGGAAGGTTTTTAACCTTAACC
Organism: Weissflogia rhopalogaster; assembly: GCA_019419845.2. NCBI lineage: Eukaryota > Metazoa > Arthropoda > Insecta > Coleoptera > Staphylinidae > Weissflogia > Weissflogia rhopalogaster. The sequence goes on from WSZQ02070179.1 coordinate 1,102, forward strand.
AACGGATCTATACTTAGCTACAAACACCTTATACTACTTTTATAAACTTAATTTACGTCTGTGAAGAAATCTAAGTTTGGATAAATCCAAACAATAAGTTTAGGTAAATTATAAATAATTTCTAACTTTGGGTAAATTGTAATTAATTTTGGGTAAATTATGACCAAGTTACTACCGTGACTTAAAAGCAATTCGCTGTTCAATGGAATAGAATAATCGTCAAGGTCGTTTTTTGTCAGTAAACTTGCCGTACGAGCCACTACAGCCACTTGTTATTGCGTTCGTTTTTGCGTTATTTATGCTATGCTTTCATGCGATTTCATTCGCCAAAAAACGGCAGGATATGCCTGGCTCCACATGCAGTCGTGTTCTGACCATACTGGAGTACACTTAACTCATTTTTCTAAATTAACTTAGATCGGTTTTGGTGTCAAGTGAATGTGATTATTGCCTCTTTCACTTGCGAATGCGTAAAAAACGAGATCCTGGAGAGAGACTAGTGACATAATCGGTATGTTTGCCGGATTGCATGTGGCTGTGCGCGATCGGACCCCCGGTGTTATTGATCGAGTTGGTGGCGCGCCGCCGGTCGACGCATTGTACCGCCCCCACGTGGGGGCACAGGGATTCCAACGGTAAACTCTAATCACTGGTAAGACATTCCCAAGATTATTACATTTCAATTTTATGATCTTTCAATCATCGAACAATTAAATCACGTATGTCTTAAACTCTGTAACGGAATCTTCAAGAATCATTGTTAATGCTAACCTTTAGCTGTTGGTTAACGTAGGTTGTTTGAAATTTGCAATTTTTAATAACAAACTCCAAACGAAAGGAAACAAGGTGTGTGTGCAATGCTTATTGCATTAGGATCTTACAACTCAAATTGCGTGGTTTGCAAGGTGTATGAATACCCGTGGATTGCTCAAGATGCTTTTTGCAATTGTGCATCGTACGCCTAAACAGTGAATTCGCGCAATTACTTACAATTAGCAAGATAACATAACATATTTGGAGGCATTAGTATGAAAATAGCGCTTCTTTTCTAGTTTCGTGTGATATTTTGTCATAATGTGAATATAAATTTTCTTGAAATATTTATTTATTTAACATTTTCTTACATTAGTTCATCATTTTGAGAAATTGCAAAATTAAAAGAAAGAAATTCATTATTATTTCCTGAATAAAATGACAACCATTTGAGAAGGTTTTTTCCAATATCAGAAATTATACTGTATCTTTTAGGGCCAGATAAGACATTTTCTTAAGGAAAGGTAACGTAGGAATATTCTTAAATAATTACATTCTTGCATTCTTTACACATACATTCTTTTCACTAATATTTCGTTTCAAAGGTAGTTTCGTTAAATATTTTCTCATAGTGTAAGTATATTAGAAATTTCTTTTATATTTGTACTTCCATATTCTTTTCTTACAATTAGTTCATTATTTTGAAAAATTTCTTTTATTAAAAGGAACATATGCCCCGTTCCTTTCATGAATAAATTAATGATCGATTGGTGAAGGTTTCTTTCGAATATAAGAAACAATATCTTTAAGAGCCAGATAAGAAATTTTCTTAATATAATAAGATAAAACGTTTTCTTAATTAAAGAAGAAATATTCGGATACAATTACATTATTTACTTGTTAGTGTTTCTATTCTAGTGTTGGGCAATATTTTCTCAAAAGATAAGTGTAATATAAATTTCTTTGATATAAAATTAAAATATACCATTAATTATATATAGTTATATTAGTTACATACAGTCATAATTCCTTATTATTAGAACATAATTTCGATAAATTACTGTAGAAAAATGAAGAAAATTCATTTGGCAAATAATTACGAATTGGAATGATTTTCATTCACGGACTCTTAGAAGTCTCTCAGAACGTCAGATATGATTTTGTTTGAGGAAAAATTCTTATAACTTTTTGATATATTTACATTCTTACCTTACATGCTACTCCTTGGAATATATAAAGAAACTTAAACTAGGTGAAAGCCAAACATTAAACAAACACGCAATGATCTCATTAATGCAAATTATTAAGACTTACTAGGAACTACTTAACATACATTCCAAAAATATAATCGTCGTCTTGTACTAGTGTCACTCACAAACTCTAGCTTTGTAACAGCGTATGGTTTTTCAAATTTGAACTTCTTGAGCTTTAATTTGTATTATCTGAATTTAGGCATAACAAATGATTCATTGTTAATAGGACTATTAAAATTAGTAAAGAGAAGTTTAAAAAATATGAAAGAAGTAGAGTTTATTTCAAATATTATACAAAATAATAATATTGTATTTGGTCCGCCGACCTGGCCATCGACCTAACTGGTCCTTCAGCTTACAATTTGTAGTTTTATTGTTTTTTTTTCTTCGTACATGGTATTAATAATAAATTAATTCACACTTGTGGGTGCCCACCCCGGGGACTCGAACCCCGTCTGCCTGCATGGTAGACCGAAGCACTACCACCTGTGCTGCTCGGGTGGGCTAAATATTATACATTTTAATTTTATTTCAATAATTTACATATCTGTACTTTTATGTCTCACAACCTTATCATATGTAAATGTTCCTGTTATATTCAACAACGAAGTGAAAATCGAAATTCACAGAAAACATTGTATAAGGGGTATAATAAATAGAAGCGTACATTAAATGTTTGTTTAGCTATTAAAAATATTCCAGGAACTTGCAGCAAACTCAATTATAAACTGGAAAATGTCATGCCGTTTAGTCCGGAATATTTTCGTACCTTCAGGCATAATACATATTTATACTTTCTTATGTTTAATACAAAGTAATATTTTGCAATAAACTTGTTTTTTTTTTTTGTAAACCAGATAATGTTATTTTTCACTCAACTGACGTCTGTTTGCGAAACGCTGGCCGTAAAGTTTCCCAACTTAAATTAACATTTACTTCCATGGAAACTTCTCTAGTATAAGATGAAAAGAAGCTTTAATAAAAAATATATTGCCGAGCAAGATAGCGAGATGAAACGCTATTTATAACGTGAAACGGTCGTTGTGTTGGGCAAAATTCAATTTCCAACGTGGAAATCCTTTTCATATTATCCCCGTACCACACCGTGTTCTGTGTTTTCTCGCCGGTTTGATAAATAAAAGGTGCACAAACTGTAACTCCACGTGTTATAAAACGTGCGAGCAAAATCAATCAATGGTCGTATCCATGAGATAATTATAAGCGAAGCTATGTAAATAATTTATAGATTTGCGTGGGTTGTTTGCGCGTAATTTCGCGGTCAAATTGCAGTTCTACCCTTCACTTTATAGATGCTAGCACGTTTCATATAGGATTCCATATATTGAGGACCCCGCGTACGACAGGTTTCACTGTATAAATCAAAATGCAATATTTGCCTTACTTCATTTCAAGTCATTACGACAACAAAAATCTCGATGTAAATAGGCTCCAACTTTATTAGTTATAATATTGGTTCAAAGTAATTAAACGAAAAACTGTTCCAGGAGTTTGTTGCAAAATTCATCCTGAATCGATTGATACATGGTTTATAATCCTAACATTCTGAGAATTATGAAAAATTAAAACTTTAAAACTATTTTTAAACTTTAGACTATCTTTACTCTCTTTCAACAACATGGAGTATAAGTAAAACAAACCACATTTAATTTAGCATCGATCACTTTATAAATAATAATTCCACAATTATATTATTCATATATTATTAAATTATATTATTCATTATTTTAAAACATTGTTTGAATTTCACAGTTTAGCTTCATCATTTTGCCGCTATATGATACCGTCGGACTCCGATTAGTTATACCTTTCACTTCTAGATGGCAACATGCTTCCAGATTAGACACCTTGTTTGTAAGTAAGGTGATTAGGTTTCTGGCGTCTAACTTTAAAAGAGGTACCAAATAAAAACAGAAGTGTTAAAAATGATGGTTAAATTTAAAATGATATTTCGGATTCGACTTCTTTGAACAGACAAACAAGTCTCACTACAGAAAGAAAGGGTAAATACATAATAATTGCGTGAGATTACACTGCTTGGCCACACCAACAAGCCCCAAGTTAGCCAACCAACGAACAACCAACAGCGAATAGTTAACAATGAGCGTTTGTGAGAGCGCATTGTTTCCTGTTGCGCGCTGCGGCGCCTCCGTCCATCGAAAGGCCTATGGGAACCTGGGAACTGGTGCACCCAGGGCCACTGTTGGCGAACTGTTGGCGCGAGGGGTTCCTCGCGCATGCATGAAAGTCCCACGGTCTCACCCTGTTTCCACGCACATACATCCATACGTATTAGACAACAACGCGACCGTTTGTTGGATGTGCGTAACGGTTTCGACCGTTAAAATGTACATACGATCATCGACACATTGCTAGGCACCAGGTAGATTACCACCACATTGCTCAATTTATGAATGACATACCAGGAATGTGCGTCTAACCAAGTCAAATACAATTTTTTGAAAACATTGTTATTTGCGCTATGCCAATAGATGCTTTTATTGATCTTCTTTCGTGTCCCCAAATTAAGTAATCCCATCTTATCACTTGATCGGTGACTAAATAGTTTAGTAAACATAGACCTGGCGTCACAAGCAAAACACTTGATTTATTGCAACTGGTCATGTAATTTGTTTATTACTGACTAATACTGATGTGGTTAAATGACTCATAAAAGCTAATTCTTAAGAGTTGTTCAACTTTTTTTATCTTGAAAATCATTGTGAGCAAAGTTTAGTCATTGATGCAAATCTTAGTAAACTACTGGTTAACTGCTTAACTACTGGTAAGTGGTTTAAGTTATCGAAAAAAAAAAATACAAGAAGCGGAGAGTCAGCAACGAACGAGTACAATGACCTGACCTGGTGATGATGACAACGTCGATGACGCTGCCGGTGGTTTTGGTTTTCGTGCTGAGTGTAGTAAAATTATCGAAAGCGGCGAACCAAAACGCCTGGGTACACTATGGGTATGCGGATGATACAATTCCGTAACGGTTCAGTGGGAAAATGTCTCCTCTTTTCTTGATTAATCCTCTTCCGAGCCATGTGGTGGAATTTAATATTCAATGTTCGAAACTAAATAGGTAATGGGTATCCCGGAAATCCCACGGTTGATATGGTACACCCTCCATCCTCACCTCCTCGCCTTCTTTGACTTAATCACCCTAATACACTTTTTTCTTTCAACATTCTGTTTTTCGTTACTAACGTTGACCTCATGAATCATCATTACATGTTTTGTATTTTTCACTAAAAATTGTGAAAGTGTCATATTTCAAAGCTGTGAAATGTACACACTGAATCATCTGGAATTCAAGCATTCAAATTCTAGTTGTATTCCTAGATGCTAATTGTTTATTTAAAGATTGACGCACTGCTCCTTTGCTACCGTCCGTCAAGTGTTTTCTGTTTACGTGTTTATTTCAAGCATTCACGTGTTGTTTTCATGATGGATGAAGTCAAATTAGACTATTCCTAGCATTTCCCTGATCTACTAATTTCTGCCAGCTTTCATTCGAAGCGTGCTGCACCTAGCCAACATGCGCTGGCCGATTAATACAATTCGTATCTACCTGTGAAGCATCTTCTCAGGTAAACCCGACTAAGACCGATGAGTTACGATTTCTAAGTATATCTGGTATACCTCTTTCTATCTTACTTCCACAAATAATCTAAATCTTTAAGGAACGAAAGCCACTTCTCTTGATTTAAATCTTATTAGTTTAATTGGAGCATGTTGGAATTGAATGGAATGTAGATAAAAAAATTAAATAATGTGGGAGTTGGTTCGTTGATAAGAATGTTAGCTGATCGCAAGCTAAGCACGTTGTGGTTGCTCAAGTTGTTACCGACAATCATTGGAATTGTCGCCGCGGACATTCCAAAGCAATGCATTGGTTCTATTCACTAGTCTCTCCAGGTAAACAGTGACGTTAGGTTGGGAACCGTGGTACCTAGGCATCACCAACAGTTGCACACCATCAAACAAGGTGTGCGCTAAGTGCGTGCCGCCGAGTTGGCAGCGTGGGGGACACTACCACATCCTCATCTAAGCCAGCACATGTCATACACGTACGCAATACCAACGTACAGTGAAACCCAACCGTCAAAAGTCCCCCTGTACGCACATCGCGATCGTCGAGCGTTTACAAGCGTTTTCGGTGCGCTCGCGCGAACACCCCGTGGCCGGGCCGGAGCCATTCCTTCTTCGCGTCGCGTTTCTTCTTCATAATTGCAAATCTTCATTGCAATCGTTATTCAAACGTAATTCAATTCAGCAAAACAACAAGTCGCGTAAATCACCTTCGCCTACACTCGTGCTGTGCGTCTTCAAGTGACTTAAGTCGTAAAGTGCGGTGCTGAAGATAGACTATAAAAAGGAAACATAAACAGACAGGACAATCAGGATCTATATACAGAGGGAATCAATGCAGAAGATATATAACAAACAAATTTTAAGATTCTTTAGGCAGTGATTAAATCCAGTGCTTGCCCAGTAAATGACCTAACTCGTTGCCACTTCGTTCCTAGCTTGGCTAGGTGTGTTTTGTTTCGAAGAATCCATGCAACGCCTCTTTATCTCTCTCATTCGTCGTGTGCATAAGTAAAAAGTAGCCAACGCTTGTCGGTGTGCTGGCTGGTTGGTAGCTGCTGGCTCATTCCGGCTTGAAAACTCGTTTCGGTGCCGCTCGGTGCACGGCCTGCGTGTTGGTTTGTGTGTGTCAACCTTGTAGTGCTTCTATCCAATCATCGTCAGCAAACGGACTAACGCACGCATACAAACGCCGTAATTGCATACAATTCGCTCAGCGGTCCTCAACACATACGCCCAGTATAATACTCGGGTGCATTCATCTGACGATCGAAGGAAGTTGGGCATTCTTGTGGATTTTCATTGTTCCGTGGTGGCATGATGGCGTCCCAAACGACGAACATCTCTTCGTGCCGCAGATGATTGTTGGCGACGCGTGTGTGTACGAACCGAAAAACATCTGCTACCTCTCGGCACACGCCGCACACCTTCTTTTGCAAGAAGCACAGCCTGTCAGCTTGCTGACGGCTGCCCCCCGAATTCCGAAGAAACGCATAACATCCTGAATACATCCTCCCGCTTCTTCATACGCGTCTAGACCGGATGCAAGTGGCTGCTGCCTACGCGTGCATATGTGGCTTTGCATCTCGATAAGGGAGACCGTTCAGTTCCTATGGAAGTTTAGAAAAAGTGCCATACGAGATTTAAAACAAATGTGATTTATCGCTTCCTGGATACGGTTTATCGTAGTGGAACACACGTGTTGATTAAAAGTTTGGTAACGAACTTTGGAAAGTGCCGCAATGGGAAATAATCCTTCTAATTCAAACCATCAACAGTTGGAACGTGGTGGGGGTGTTGGGAAATTCGGAGATGTCAATGCGGTAGGTTCTGTTTTCCACTTGTATATCTGAAATGTTCTCCCGCAGATTCTCACTATCTATCTATCTATCTATCTATCTAAATATTTTGCCTAAAATGCCTAATTCTTTGATCAGCTGTTTTAGTAAAAGTTTAAACTTAAACTTTTTTAGTTAAATCCATCAGACATACTTAACCATGGAATGAAAATAAAAAATAAAACAAAGTGTCTCGACAATAATAATTATTCATAGGTATGATCTTTGCTTCCCAGTATTGTACAGATCAAACAGGTAGACTTTTATCTATTGACGTCAGCATTATAATTAGCTTCAACATAAACAGTGGGTACTACTCTGTTAATTCTTATTCGCATAGTCTCCACGGATGTGTGTTGGAATTCTGAAAAATCTGAGCATTCCATGAAAACGATTACCAACAAGAACGCAAGAAATCGTTTCTTGGATAGTATAATCAGTGGCATGTAATTCATACAAATGTTGGTTTATCTACCTGCGAGACTGCAATGACGGGTTGCATGTTCTGCACGAATAAATGCAATCGTTTACCTGGTTAGCGTACGAAATACTAGTTTCACTTGTTTCGCAAGCTAAAAACAAGTTTAATTATCAACATGTTTGCTGCAAACTTATTAAGACAGCTCGTGCAAATGACACCCTCTCAAAAAATCAAATACCTGGCATCTGTTTACAAACTGTTCTCATCTAATTGCGGATTCTAATTGCATATTTTAATAATCTCAACTTTGAGCTAACGGCGCATCGGTCGTTTACTGTTAACGATATTAATATGTATACTCAATATCATGTACAGATAGAGAGACTGATATAAATGAACAGTTTTGGTTTCTATGATTCACATAGAAGCTAGTAAAATGTCTTTCTGAATACCTTATTAGGTACAAAAGAAAAACAAGGGAAGAAACTAAAATAACATAGATATGCTCTGGTTTAATCGATATCTATTATTATCAGTGGTTTTAAGCGTCGTTCTATGCTTCTGTCAGGCATAATTGAAAAGCGGGCGCGCTGTGATTACGCATTATCATATTACGCACGCGAACGTATGCGGAGGCATAGAAACGCGTAATGGAAGGGCACTTGCTGAGCGCAGTAGTAGTCATGCGCACATGAATCACGCAGCGAGATAATCACTATCGCCGAGTCCTCGTGTATTGTGTCTGGTCTCGGACGCGCTTGTAAATTGTCACAATTGTCGCCCAGAGAAGTGCGTGCAATTACAGCTGCATAATGTATAATAAAACGCCGCCATGGCCGGTACGGTGTGGCAGTGGTGGAGGATGTGGAGGATGACGTGAGATTGCGCAAAGAGTAGAAGCTATTCATAAGCGGAAACTATGCCAGCAATGCGCATACTAATGTTATTCGATATTACTTTTAAATTCCATTCAAACAAACGGTTACTGCAATTTTATAGAACACGGGCTTTAGTTACGATGGCAATGTATTCTTTATTTCTGAGAATAGCTTACATTTTGATTTTACTATATTGTCCTTTATTTTTTAAGTTGGTCCTGGTACTAGTTTAAATAAGAT
>WSZQ02070179.1:10196-23341 GCA_019419845.2 Weissflogia rhopalogaster
GAGAATAGCTTACATTTTGATTTTACTATATTGTCCTTTATTTTTTAAGTTGGTCCTGGTACTAGTTTAAATAAGATTAAAATATTCATGCCAAAGTATGGGAAAATTTAATCAGCAGGAAGATTCACAGCCCATTTAATGATTTATTTTTGTTTAACCCCTTTTGTAAATAATATTGTATTTGGTCCATAGACCTGGCCATCGACCTAACTGGTCCATCAGCCTGGATACATGTTTATTTATTATTTTTATATTTTACACGATAATTTTCGATGTTGTTATTGTTGATTTTTTTCGTGGGTTTTGCTTGTGTAGTTGTCGTGAGATGCGCATACTGCGATTGATGTGATTTTTGGTGTGTGATTGGAAATTGTTGTGATTCTTGTAGTGTGAATTTTAATGGTGTGGATTTTGTGTGAATTAATTAAAAACTTAATTCGCACATGTGGGAGCCCACCTCGGGGACTCGAACCCGTCCGACTGCGTGGTAAGTCGAAGCGCTACCAACTGTGCTGCCCAGGTGGGCCCCCTTTTGTTTTCTCCTGGTTAATTTATTCTTTTTCTATTATTTGATTTTGCCAATTTAAAGTACTTTAATTCTAATTATGTCTGTTTGATTATTGTTCGTCTTCGAGATTTTTCCCGACCATCGCCTTCATTTTACCCGTCTTTTGATTGTTTCTCCTTCAAGTTTGTCTTCAATTCAGTTATTTGCTCCATATCTAAATATTGAGTGTTCTATTGCATCACTTATGGGAAAGGTGGATTCTCGGAATTCGTTTTTTTAAGGTTGAGATAAAGAGGCTCATAAATGGCCTACTTTGTTGCAAAAAAAGCTATTAGCCACCTATACTGGGTTTATCGGTGAATTTTGGATGGATCAATCCCGAGATACTTGGTAAATTTTTCTGATATCTTATTCTGTGTTCCAATTAAAGAGAATGTTTTTCGTATTAGATTATGTTCTCTATTACTTTTGATGGTGCAAGGTTAAGTTCTTTAATGTCTTCACTCCTGTCATTTTAAAGTCTCTTATGACATGTTGTAAGAATATCTTTTTCTTATTTCTAAGGCGCCCGTCACACAGCCGGCGTCGCGTACCTTCTTTTCGTGGTTCTTTTGCCTGACCAATGTATTAAATGAATATAGGTAGTTTCTTCGAATTGCTTCATCTCCTTTTAAATACATTCGTTAGACAAGGATAGATATAGAAGCACGAAGACGAAGGCGGGTATGTCACGGGTAATGTGAAACGAAAATGAAATTAGCTGCATATTTTGACATATTAGCTTCTCGATTAGCTACATCAAACTATTATGCTTATAAATAACCGACTAATTTTTCAGTTCAGCTAAGACCACAAGTTCTCGGGATCGAATCTCGGGGGTTGTACAACAAAATGATCTACTTCTCACCAATAATATTCTCTAATAACACTAGTTTCGGTAATACAAACAAAAAAATAATTTTCTAAACAGTCGAGACATGGTGCTATTTCGTAGTCCCACTAAGCAAACTTAATTTAAAGAAAATTTTTAGTTGTCTTACCTATTGTTTATACACATTTTAAAGTAACATTTTAAATGATACAAAGAATACTAGTTGATTCGATTCTACCATGAATTAATTTCAAATCAGATGACATAATTCATATATATATTAAGTGCAAAAATCAGTCAACCTACTCTAATGATTAATATATCGGAAATATGATAAGATAAATTACAATCGAGCTAATGTAATAATGCAGAAATGTGAAACATCACATTCGGAACGCACACTCGTAAAATATGTTTAATTCGAAAATGTTGAAACGCGTCTTGTTTGCGCCATGCATTCGTGAATATAATCGCAGATAATTATGGGTAATTACACATGCGAGAGTGACGATTTCATTACGCGAGGCAACGACGTTGAAGGTAAAACCATTTTCAAACGTGTGCTCGCTAACCGTGGGGAAATGCAATCGATTTTTTTGCGAATGCTGTTTTGACGCCAATGGCAGCCATTGTCAATTATTTGAATGTGATTGCGAGCCGAGTGGATATTGTAATTTGTAACATCTGCTTTGCGTGCTATTTATAGGCACAGCACTCTTATTTTAACATTTCGTTTGATTAAGTGTTTAAGCGTTCATTGTTCTTTTTCGTTATCGCGTTTGCGTTGCGCTTGTGCTACTCATTTTGGTTTAACCTCAATTTTGCCTGCGTCGCGTCGTGTGGTTGGCCTAACTTTAGCGAACGCAAAGAGCCACACAATTAATTAAATATAGACAGGATAGCTAAAAGCACCACCCATTGACGTAATTATTTTATTAGCGAGCAATTGATTAAATTAGGCGTGTAAGCTTATGGGGGAGTGTAAATTTACTGCGTGTTAATTGCACGTAATGATTTTACAACATTCTCATGTCAAATTTGGTGTAATTACGTGCGTCAGTGGAACAACACGTGGAACCCTAATTATTGCGATCTTCTAAATTATTACCTTAATTATATCGCCAAATAAAAGAAGATAATGTGAGGTTAAACAAAAGAAGGTGTTTTTAGGTTATGCTGTGATATCTAGTTTTTGTTGGCCCAGTTTTATGGCGTTGTATAAATATTTGAAGCCACAACAGGTAATTATCACGAATTGACGCAAAAATTCTAGTTTATTTAACATGTTTACAAAAAAAAACAATTGTTTTAAACTTCACTAAATCATTTTTCGGTGATTTTAGAAGAGGTTAAGGTGTTATGGTTAGGACTTGAAGGTTACGTCAATATAATCGTACAAGAAAACATAATACCAAGTGTAAATAAACAGCAGGTAAATAAACATGTAATACGGGATCAATAAACGGCGATTGTAGGTCTAACACCATAAAAAAGTGGTGTAAATCTTGATTGGTAATTACATACCTAGATGTTTACGTTGCCTATTTATTCTATATGTTATTAACTAAGTGTTAACACCATTGTTTTGAATATTTAATTAAGGATTTAGAGGTGAATACGTCCACCTTTATATTTTAAAGCATTTTTGAAATGTTTGCTGTTTGTAAACCTGTCGAAATTCCTACAAAATTATTTATTCCATCTTTTAATTAAAGGTTTAATTGAATTGATGAATAATTTGCGGTGTCTGGTTGCTTTCAGAGGCGAAGTCTGCGCTCGCCGAGAAAAATGGACCGGTTGCGACGCTCCTTCCGCGATTCGTTTCGGCGGCGAAAGGATCGTATGCCGGAGAGTTCCAAGCCTCATTTGTGGCAGGAAGACGAAACCGCTGTACGACAGGGCGCGTGTGCCTTCGCAGTGAAATATCTCGGATGTGTGGAAGTTTTCGAATCCAGGGGGATGCAAGTATGCGAGGAGGCGTTGAAACTTCTTCGGGTAAGTACAACATAATTCATGTAAACTATCAACTATCGGAGGCTGCAATTCATTGTAAGATATTGTTCTTATTATTAATTTCAATTGTGTGCGTTAATTGTCTTTAGTCATTTGATTGAACTTTAAAAAAGATATGTTTACTGGACAAATTTATTTCGAAAGAAATTTGGTAAAATATTTGAATTGTCTAGTTTGTGCAAGAACGTATTTATCCATTTCCTCGGATGTTTGTTTTTTCTGACATTGTGAATGAATGAAAAATTACAAAATAGTGTATTGTACAACGACCAAGGGATTGCACCGGTTTCTTCAAGAGTATGAAAAAAAGCAAAACGATACTGAAATGTGTACATAATACAACAGTGGTGTGGAAAAAAATATTATTCTACTTCTCTTGTATAATTTCCCATGAGGGTTAGGGTACCATCCCACGTTCGTTGTACAATATACTATTATATTTTTGTAGAAACGCAAGAATAATTAAAAATGCAAATAAATATTCAAATTTTCGTACGAAATTTTGCGAAAATACATATTTTATAGGCGAAACTATGTTCTATATTAAAATGCTATATAAGTCAAAAACACATTCTCCATTCCCCAATCATAATCACATTTTATTGGAGGTATATATAAGAATTGCCTGAGTACCAAGTAAAATTTATCATTTTAGCTCCTGACCTGATTATAGTCAGATTTTCGGTCATTTTCAAGATTCTTCGTTTTTCTTATTTGATGGGCCAAAAACTTTGTTACAAAAATTCCGCGTTTGAAATCATAGTAAAAATCCTTTTGAAATAATTTCATTCAAAATAAGAACGTTTACACATGATTAAAGGCAACTTAATTCAGTGCATTTCAACGAACTTGAAATGCCTAAGAACGAGATATTTTTCCGGTGTGAAATAATTTGTCCCATGTCCCACGATGTTCCCAAATGGGACTTCATCCCCCCTTTAAGATATCGATAGTATAGATGAAATATTAAATACATATCGATACCGATACACACCACAGCCCTCAACCACAAACCCTCCTTATATCCCGCTTTTCCTTTGCCAAAATCAGGGCATCATAAATGATATATTACTCTATATGACTTCTTGCTCTAAATTTTTACGCAACGTATTTAAGACTTTTCTTCGATTTTTTTAGGCTTCACGAAGAAGACCACTCCGTGCAATGCTCCATGTAAGTGGCGATGGTCTACGTGTCGTAGAGGACGACACTAAAGGACTCATCGTAGATCAAACCATCGAGAAGGTATCCTTCTGTGCGCCGGATCGTAACCACGAACGGGGGTTCTCATACATCTGTCGTGATGGTACAACGCGTCGCTGGATGTGTCATGGCTTCCAGGCAGTCCGGGAGTCTGGGGAGCGTCTTTCTCATGCAGTTGGTTGCGCCTTCTCCGTATGTTTGGAGAAGAAACAACGCCGAGACAAGGAATGCGGTGTGACGATGACCTTCGATGCGAAGAATTCTACCTTCACTCGTAGTGGCTCATTCCGCCAGCCGGGACTCACCGAGCGTCTGGAACGCGCTGTGGATGTCCCTAGGCAGAACATCGTTAATCCTTTTGCCATCGAGCGACCGCACGCGACACCCAGTATGCTTGAGCGACAGAACAGTTTTCGTGGTTTTGGCCAGCTGGCACAAAACTCACCGTTCAAAAGACAAATGTCGCTGCGCGTCCAGGATTTACCCAGTAATGCGGAGCGTTTGAATCTTTACAAAATTGCTGCGCAGAACCAACAACAAAAATCGGTTTCGCCGATTCCAGAGATAGCTGGTGATAGTGTGACGGCACTCTGCCAGCAATTATCACAAGGTCTTTCTCAACTGACGCATTCTGGAAGTGATGACTTCAATTTCAACAGCCAGAGTAGTGTGAATCAGAACAACGTCAACGTGGCTGTTACCACAACGACGATAACGAACACTTATAATAATCTGCAATCGCCGGTTACAATCGAGCCTATAACGATGGCGAATATCACACCGTTGGCGTTGAATATCAGCGAGGCGTCCACGACGTCACCGTTGAAAGCCTCTTCGCCGAATACAAGTTTGGTGTCGAATACCACTCTCCCACGACCGGAGCAATGGCTCACTAACATCGTCGGTTCATCCAGTCCGAATACGAGCATTTCGTCAAACGCGTCGACGGCTTTAAATCGCCGACTTACGTTTAATCAACACTCGCGAGCCATGTCGCTAGACTCGACGTCGATGACGGACCGTTTGGCGAGAGAGGCAGCTGATCCGTTTGACGCTGAATGGGTGGCACCCACCGTGCGGCAGGACCCCGCCACAAATCCTTTCCTCTCAGGTGCCACCGGCGTGCAGCAGCCGATGCAAGCTTTCCAGGTGCAGCTTTAGATACAGCAGGTCCCACATACTCAACGAATCATTCCACACTGTACTCAATTTCAGAGAAACCAAGTCCGACGGTACCATGTAGCGGTCAAATGGGGAAACTAAAGTGTGAAATTCATACTTTGTTTTAAAATAATTGCGAATATACATATCGTTGCATTATCTTTCATGCAATAATTGAGTCTCCATTGAATGTATTTTATTTTGGTATATCTTTGGAAGCCCAAAGATTGTGTAATAACTACATGAATGAGAATTTCAAGATTGGAATATTAGAAATGATTTTAAAACAAAAATTGAATTTCACATTTTGCCACTACGTGCTATAGTCCGCGTTGGGTCCTCTTAAGCGACTTCGAAATGGCTAAATGGCACTCATCATACGCAATGCGTATGTCCACTTTTGTAGGTTACATTGATTAACGATGAGGATTAGCTATTTATTTACTTGCTCCACTCTAGCAACATGCCTATCATTTCACAACCGGAAATGCTAATCAACATAGTCTATGATAGTGGTGACGAATCTATGACATTTATTCCAAGATGGAAACTGGATTGAAAGTTTCTTATACTTTCAAGTCAAAATGGTTCGTTACCTTTTACTCATGGCATGGAAACTATAGATATCTTCAGTGGGGACTCGTGGATAATTTGTTTTAAAAAAATGAGATTAAAATTGATTTCCTCTTAAACTTCACCCTGGACATCAATATTTTCAAAGAATCACTTTTTCTGTCATTCATACCAATAATTAAAAATTAAAGTACATGACTTGCCACTGGTTAACACTCATCTAGTCTGCCCTACACGAAGAAGTTGAATAAGAGTTGGAAAAGACACAAGTTAGATTGTCTCAGCAAGTACACACGCCAGGACTGACACGTGCAATTTTGCAGTATATATATAGATACGATGTGATAGGACAAGTCTACAAAGTCTCATTTGAAGACAACCGATGGAAATTTAGACAAACAAGAATTCCCAGATGGGTCGATAACATTCAGAATGATATATTGTAAATAAAGTATTAAATTAAGGTTTTGGGGGCTGTGTACGAGTACCAAAATTGAACCAATCCTGGTAGCAGTATAAACGAAGAAGCTTCTAATACTTGTGCTCGCATACTTGTGCATTATACGGCAACAATGCTCTAAAAAGCTCAAAACTAACCTTAAATAACCTGCAATCACTTCTGCAGGTTATGAGCGACTTTTTTGTTGGTCTACGCACAACGCCACGAATTACCACCAATAACGAGTTATACTTAATTTAGTATACTTTTCCGTCCCATTCTATTTATTGTTATTAATTTATATTCACAACATCTTAGATAGGATTTCTGTTTAGTTTACAAAAAATAGCTAGGTTGTAAAACCGGAAAAACTGAAAAATCAAGTATTAAGCCATTATTTTGCCTGAAACTGATGAAATTGGGCGTAATCGAACACAAACACGCTGTTGTCGAGCAAAACAAAGAGGAAACAATGAATCAACATACATATCGATATTGTAATAAGATAAAAACCACTTAATTACGAAGTTTGCTAACAAAATGTAGCGCCACCAGCAAGCCTATATAACTCTATCGTGTTTATTGCAAATTAGTCAAATAATTACAGTGAAATGAAGCGATAAGCAAACCAATAAGTTACTAAACTATTCATATATTAAAATAATATTGATGTATGTTATTGCAATTTGAATAGAATGTATAAAAACTGCATAATCTACTAATATGCATAATATAAACACACATAATAATTAACAACACACAATGTAATTGCAATTAAGTAAATCGAGAATTGAGGCGAAGAAAAAATGTGAAATGCATTTTCGAGAAAATTTTATTTAGCAAAGAAAGCGCAAACACTTGAATAAGCTTACTATTAGTATGACATATTCATCAACTTCGGTTTGATTAAGTGGTATTTATTAATTTAGTTATGTTGGCATTTTAAACATGACCATAAATTTGAACGATTTGAACGACAATATTGAGATAATTGTATGTTACGAGAAAAATGTGAGCGAAGAACATAACCTTGTTATTGAACTATTTATCTACTGACTAAGTTCGTGTATTATAAAAAAAAAAACAATTTGTTCAGCGATTCTGTTGTGCTTTTCATTCTCACAGAGAAACATTGTATAAAGTATTAAACGTGAATATTAAGTTTAATTTGATTGTATTTGTAAATAAGCATTTGTATGATAAGTTTACGCATTATGTACTCTAAGTTGGAAACAAAGTATATCCCTATATGATGTTAACTGCCCCATGATTGTGCCGGTGGCTGGACGTACTTAACTATTTAATTATTATCTAAGTATTAAAGAATTGAATGGTCGCTTTTTGAATTTGTTGTGTTTGCATTTCATTTTGCGAAGCGGTGCGGAGTGGTAATGAGCATAACTTAATCGTAATAATAGGCGATTATCACAATCACGCAGTGCGTGTTAAATTGAGTTGAATTGCGATATGTTGCATTTGGTGTAAGTATTGATTCCTGGGGGAAGAAGCGCGATTTATGAATGATTATCATGAATTTGAGTAGAAAATGTATTATAATATATCCTCGTAATTAAATAAGTATTATCTGTTAGAAAAATCATGTTTTTCATTTTAAACCCTAAAATAAGCTTGCTATGACAATAATAATGATATTGTATTTGGTCCATCGACCATACTGGTTCTTCAGCCTTGATTTATTGTTTTTTATGTGTTTTTATATTACATATTATTATTGTGATTGTCATGTGATACGGATACTTGTTGTATGTGAGTATTTAGTTGATATATCAGTGGTTTTATCCTTTCTCATGTGTGTTGAATGTTGTGGGTTGCGCATATTTGCGATTGTCGAATTGAAGAGTGGTTTTAATTGTGTGGTTTGAATTAATGTGAATTTTTGAGAGTTATAATTGTGAATAATGGGTGCCCATCCCGGGGACTTGAACTATGTCCGACTGCGTGGTAGACCGAAGCCTTACCATCTATGCTGCCCAGGTGGGCCTTGCTATTGCATTTTTATGGAAATCGAAGTATAATTTTAGTTGCCATTATTTTTGCCATTAATCAGTTTTTCGGTACCAATACTGTTTGATTTTTCATAAAAATTGGAACAACTTTTGAAGTAAATTTTCTATACGTGTGGAGGAGTAAAATGTTGAATGCGAGACGCATTTAGGCAGGGTATAACTAAGAAACTGACATTCCGATTTTTTAATTATAAAGTAAAGTGTTTCAACTTGAAAGATTGGCTATTTTTGATTTCATAACATATATTATTGCTATGAGTAATAATAAACCAAAAAACGTAATACGAAATCATTTTCCTTTAGCATCAAGAACCGCTATTTCATTTCATAAACCTCGAGGTGTAACATTCAATGAAGTTGTTTCTGAATATCATTCTGTATCATTACTTGTTACCAGAGTTACCAGGATCGAAAGACTGTTAGTAGGGTCAGAAGACAATGGTAATAGGCATTCCGTATTTTATATATTTTATATATTACGACATTTAAGCATACAATTAGTTGATCTGCGGAAACCGCAATTTATCTGATATCAAATGATGCCTCAAATATAGTATCTTCGAATTATCATCCCAAAATATATGTACCTTAATTCTCATATCATAAACCGATGAATATAATTATGATAATAATCATTAAACACCTCCTTTTAAGTAGATATTATACCTATTTCGTTTCAGTTCGTGGCCATTTTATCATATTCTAGGCAATTGAAATTAATTGTAAGGTAAAAACTCAAGATTCATTGGGATATGATATCACAAGTTGCAGTACTGATTATGCGATTACGATAAAATCCACAATAAATGTTCAAATCACGTCGGGGTCCCGAATTTGTGGACTTTGTTTTCTGCCTTCGAGCTCTCAACATCGATGCTCTCTTCGCGAGCCTTCCTAATATGCTTCCTACATTTACTGTTAATTCTATAATAATAAAATTGTTAATTATTAACTCAAAGCGCACTGTACCCCTCATATCTATTAAAGAATCCTGCCTGGACCAGAATAGGATATATCTCGTATTTGGACTTCATGGTCGTTCTTTATGAGTCAGGTTGAGAATTTCGCTATAACGGTCCTCTTCGATTCAGAATAAGACACTTTCCCGAAATACGGCCTAAATGTTTCGCTATAACGTCGTAAAAAACAGATGTCATGATTACCTCCTGAATACGGAACAGCTCCCAGTAATTGACCAAGAGATCTAGAATTTATAAGGGAAATCGATAGTGTATCTTGAATTAAAGCCTTTTGGAAAAAAAGAAACTAGAACATTTTGAACTGACAGTATCAGTGCAAAATGAAAGAAATTAATATTAAAGCTGAAGCTGATAGGGAACCGATTTCATATGAAGAACTCATTTCGTTACAAAAAGAACCAGCACTTGGTGAAAATGCCTTATTTATGTTACAAACCTTTTATAATTTCAAAAATGGTATAAATTTTCTTCTAGAAAACTATATTGTCGGCTGACAAACAATCAGAGTTATCAATCGGAAAAGTATGAAATAGACGAAGACAAAAACAATGTTGGATAATTTCCTATAAGTCAGGCCCATTCTTAACACCGAAAAGTGATGATAAAAATGAACTGTCATCAGTGTTACTATTCAGCAATCATCTTCAGATTTCGAAAGGGGAGTCTCCGAGGCGTCTCCCCGTTTTTACCCTTCCCATTGGTAAAAAATAAATGTTTGCATTATGGTATTCAATGCAAACGTCCACAAACGTAGTAAAGGCAAAAAACTACGTAGGGCAATTTTCTATAAGCCAGACTCAGCTTTACCAGCGAAAAATGATGATGAAAGTGATCTGTCATCAGTGTTGCCATTCCGCAATCGTCTTTAGATTATGAAAGGGCTTTTCTGAGTCCCCACCCCCTTTTTTTGCTCTTGCTATTGGTAAAAATATAAATTTTTGCATTTCATTGCATGACCACAAAGGTGGTAATGGGTCTGGGAAATTACAGCATTACTGAATTGAAAAAATTTAACCCACGCACTCAAGAAAGGATCGCCATCCATGATTTCTATCTACATCTACAGAATGGATACCAAAACAACATTAAAAATGACCGTTCTGAAACTAAAACAGTAAAAAACAAAACTGTAACACATTTTGATTTTGTTTCTATACAATTATAGAATACTTTAATATTTCATTTTAAAAATTCACAACTTTTCGAATAGAGGGCAGCATGACACTCAAACAAATTTATGTTTCCTTATTCCTTCGATGCACAAACCAATATCACCTTTATGCTAACTATTCATAAAGTGAATATCCCCACATAACTTTTAGAAACAGAGGAAATCCCAGGTAAAGTCACTCGTTACGCATGTTGCTCTCTTCAGTGTTGTTGTATGCGTCGGTGAGGTAGGTTGTATCATCGGAACGTTCGAAGATAATAAATATTTCGCGTACGTACAAACTTTAAAAGGACTACCTATTATTCAACAAACATATAAAAGTTAGTGATAAATAGTCTACATACATAATTAAAGTGGTATTTCTATTCAACTAAGGAGATTTACTCAAAGGTATGTTAAATTTTTTTTTCATCTATTTGAATTAGAAACTCTTGAAATAATTCAAATTACATTTTGATAGAAAATGATAATGAAGAATCACATTAACTAAACAGGCAGATATGCCGACTTTTTATAATTTTCATTCACAATCAACATGTTCTCTTTTTTTCACATACTTATGGAATTATCAACACAATATTTTGTACAATTGTTACGCATTTGTCATTGACATTGGTGTAATAAATGTTATAATAGGCAAACATTCTATTTGTTGGAATTATTAAATGAAAAATTGGGTTATTACAAATCATAAAAAGCAAATAATAAAGCAGAACAATAACTTGAATAAGTATATGAAAGAAACAACAAAGAAACAACATTGAAAAGATTTTTATTCTTCATTAAAGCTTTATTTCCGACCGATATTAGAACGAAGTTTAATGACAACATGTGGTGACCACAATCATTGATCACTTGTTTATTACAAATCCACAGCACCTGTAAAATGACATGAATCAACAGACCGAAGGCTCAATATTCTCTAACATAACTTAACAATGTCTAACCTGGTATACTTTTCTCATTATCAGAAGTAACTTTACTCTGTAGATGCATTCAAACAGGGAAAAATGATAATAATTGCGATTTTTTAAAGAAGCTATTTGGAAAATATGTTTTCTAACAGTATACGATTTCGTGAATATTTTTAAAATTATTATTATTATTTATATTTAAAAGACTATTTGACCCCTTTAGGTCTTTCCGCCATTGTTAAAATTATTTTATTAAAAAAAAAAGACCGAGTACTGAAACCGTCTACGGAATGCCGCAAAAAACGACCAAACGGTAAACAGTGGACCAACTATTTTATCCATTGTTGACAAGTTTCCACATATTAAAGTTCATAAAGTTCAAGAGCGGGGCTGGAAAAAGCAAAAAAAAAAATATTTTCATCAATATGCGTTGCGATAAAATCGATAAATAAATTACAAAATTTCAGAAGGGTCCACTTTCTCTATGCCGTCTTCGCGTAAAATATTCTGTTATTCTCAAATATTTCAATCCGTTTCCGGGTTAGACAGTTTCCGCATCATACAGGTCAATTCATATTAAATAAGCCACGTAAACCAACGGACGTGAAAATGTTCTGTTGTAGACAGGATTTCTCATACAGAACGTATTCATCAGGTTTTGTATCATAAACTAGTCTTTGTCTTAATCACTGCAGTTAAGCAATGCCGGACGTAACTAGGCGTTGGATGGGTGACCATTTGGTCTCCCCCACTCAACAAGCGGCTGCGGCGCCGGTTCGCTTGCAACGGTCCCCGGAAAAACTCATATGCACAAAAAGTTCAAAGCAAGTACCATCAGTAGCGACACCGGATTTGGCCGGGTGAAAGTTACTATTCCCTTACACTACTATGTGGTAGAAAAAGGTTGTTGAATAAATAAAAAATAACTAGTCTGTCAGAGTCGATTTTGAAAATATTGATTTTTGATCAAACGATTTGAACATTAAGTTCAAAAAGTAGCGAAGGAAAATTTCGCTCGTAATATGCAAAAAATATTAAAAACTATGAATCAAAAAACCCTATGGCAAAGACTAAATAAGTATGTATACAATAACCTCACATAACTTTAAGTTCATTTGTTTGGAAGTTTCCACTTTTTTGGTTTCCGATTTGAAGAATATGGTTTTGAGAAAAACGCTTTTGAAAAATTGGTAATGAATTCGTTAATCTAATCAATAATTAACTTATAACTTCGCCATTTCTTGGAACTTTTATTTGAGCTTTTATTTTTAAGATCATAAACTTT
>WSZQ02070190.1:2963-16602 GCA_019419845.2 Weissflogia rhopalogaster
CATTAAAGCTACCGATCTCCCGATGTGTTTAAACATACTAGTATCATTCTAGTGAGTTTAAACACATTTAAGTGTATAAATAAAAACATTCGTCTTTGCAATTCTTAACAGTACATAATTACCAGCAATTCGATGTAACTGATTGTGAATAATAAGCAATTGCCGCATGCGTACAGTCTAAGGTAGAGGATATACAGAGTAAATATCCTCTAGCTGCACATAACAATCAATTATCAACGTATTACTTTACCTTTACTTTGTCCTGAAGTGGACCTCGTATCTTGATATAAGTAAATACGATACGATGCGATTGCCAACAACAGTGGACGGTTCTGTCCGACTCTGATTTATCTACGCATGCGCGATAGACTTACGAACGCCGAACGCCACTCTTAATGAGAAGTGTCACGTGTGAAGGCTAGCCACAAGGCGCACATCTAGTTGTAAGACTTCTAACAGAAAGACGTAAAAAATCATATACGCTGAATTACATCTATTAATTGCCTTCCATGTTTGGTTTTTAATGATAGTATAAACAAAACAAAAGTCATTTCGAATAAAATAACTAAACATAACCCTAAGAATATGGGCATTAATTAAAGATTTGCGTAATTACACGATAGTTAGTTATTGTTAAGTTTATACTAAAAGAATGATGGTCCATAGACAGTGTTAGTAGAGTTTTAAGTGTTTGGTGTAGTCTTATGTAAATTCCAATGTTCACGGAAACTATTGTTAAGTTTGTAGAAAACATCTAATTTTATGTTCATCTTCAAAAAATATTGATTTTACATATATTAATAATAATAATTAAAGTAAGCGTTTGTATTTTATAAGGGTAATGATGAAATGTCTTCAAGATAAAGTGCCAACATGTTGATATAGTCAGATCAGCGTTACCGAAAACATGTCCGACGAGGAATTGTCCGGCATCGCATGGCAATGTGACTACTTGGAATTGACAGACAGCGTCTTGCCTGTTAATACGAAATGAAACACTAAACACTGTTTTGTTGTAATAAGATAAAATTAGACTAATATTAGTAAGAAATGAGATGTGAAATTACCCAACGGAAAGGTAGACTGATTTTGTCAAATATATCGCATCGTGCTGGAGATTTGTGTCAATTCCAATGTTCGTGAAATTCACTAAAACGTGAACCCATAATTTTACTCATTCGCTCATCTGCAAAAAACAATCATTTTGCATTTTATATAATAGTTAAAGCAACAGTTCCTGTTTTACACCAATGACAATGAAATGTCCGCGGAATAGTGTTTGATGATGAAGTAATGAAGTGAAAATGATCGCGCAACACGTGGCAACATGAGTACGTTGAGCTGACAAAAGTGCACTGTCTTTAAGATAAAGTGACCAATATTCGATGATTTGTCCGCGAGAAACTGGTCGTCGACGAAATGACTGCTACGGACAGTCCGACAAAGAATGGCAGCGTGACTACTTCGAATTGCTAAACAGCGCATCGCTATCAAACCTGTCATACCATACCATGTCATACCATACTTCTCTAACTTACCTGTTAACACTGTTAAGATTTAATGAATTTTATTGTTAGTATTGACCTAGCCTAAGCTATTCTAAGCTAATCTAACAAAACCTGACCTAAATTATACTAAACTAAACCTTGCTTTATGTAGTAATAGATAGAATAGATAAAATCAAATTAAGAGTAATATAAATCAGCTATTCTAAGCAATATTATAAAAATATTATAAAAAAATGGCAGGTTGATTTAGTCATAAATATCGCATCGTGCAGGCAATTTTAGCTGATTTCCGTTGGATTTTCGTGCGGCGAGCCGCGGTCTTTCTTTCGTCGTGATTAATTACCCACGAAAATGTCGGCGCACCGTCGTGTTTGCGGTTTCATATTGTTTGTTACACATTTGTCTTGGGGAATTTCGCGCATTTCTCCGCGTTGCCGTGTAGAGGCAGCCGATTTGTTGGCGCGCTTTTATTTATTAATCTGCGTGTTCTGTTGTGTTGCAGAATGCGCGCGGATGTCTAACAATGGCCGGTTAGACACAGTGCTGCTGCGAAGCTGATTCCGCCAGATTTCAAGTAATTACGATTAGTTAACCTGTCCGATTATAGCTGTTTTAGCGTCTCGCGCTGTCTCACAATGTAAATAAATCATGAGCGTATGCTGGTTTTGTTGCTGGACTGTTTTCCAGTTCAAAGTTGAGGCAGCTACAGTTATTTTCTATCAAGGCAGTCGGCAAACAACTCGGCAACAAGCGGAACGCGAACGTTTCGAGATTTTTAGCATATTTCAGCTGCGTTTAAGTCAGTTACATTCACCTATCATCATTAAGGGGAATTTGAAACGAATTTATAACAAGATGGAGTTATTTAGATTTATATCTACCATAGTTTGACGTTTTTCATAGTTTTATTGATCATTTAAATAATTGTCTTTTGTTTAATTGCATTTGGTGGTTCAATTTTGTAGATGTTTGAGTAATAGTTGATTAGAGAATTGAATAGAAATAAATTTGAAGATATTTATGTTATGTTCAATGGATGCAATTAACTTTAATGTTAAAAACGTGGTCATAGTTCCATTTTGGATTGAGGTGTTTTTCTTTAGAACAATAGAGACTACCGGTTTCCTCACTTTGACTCGGCTAAGTTTAAGAGGTATACCTAAGCTTAAGAAGTTGCCTAGATTTGACGGAGGTTCACTGTCAGTCAATTCTCATTAGTCACATTACTATGGGTCATAAAATATTAGGTTTACAATAACTTCTAATGTACTTGTAAAATTAGGTAATAATGTAAAAATCAATGAAGACCAAACATAAATCTGCGCTGTGAGTGCACTCGGTGAGTCATGGAGAAATAAACGCAGTCGATTTTAGGCACTTGACGAGCCGACAGCTTTTTAACTACATGTTGGTAATGATATATTAGTACAACGAACATGGAATGGTTCCTCTTTCCTGACTAGTTTTTGCCAAAGCGCTGTTTGAACCCCACAACCACTGGGGTTGACACGAATTGCCAACGCTGGCATTGTGAAGGACTACTCCGACCCACTGAAGTTTTACTGGGAAAATCTGTAAACCTTCTGGAATCAACTTCCGCGAATGTACAACTCGCGGGGACATAATTTTCCAAAAATGAGGTGCGCATTTACAATAAGTGCGAATTTTTGCTTGAAAATCGCTATGTTATGTTCAAACGCTTGCCATTCTACCAAAAACGTTAGTTTCAAAATCGGCCAAGACAAAGACTAAAATAGTATTTCCCAGTCCAGCTAAGTGGCGCAGTGATATGGTTGGTGACTACTGCCCACGAGATCCCGGGTTCGATTCTCGGTGGGGATGCATAATAAAGTGAATTCTTCTTCTTATCAATGGTATTTGCCTCTAATAAGACTAATTACATTGAACAAGAATAGAATAGAGCTAATGACCATAGCAGTCGATGCTCGGTAAATCAAAGCAAAAAAAAGTATTTCCCGAATTTCTTGGTGTTCCACTTTTGCCTTTCTAAAATTCTTATCCCCACCTTGGCCTTTCAAAATATCTATACAAGGGGGACTCCTCTGGCTCGAGCGTAAAGTTAAATTCGCGATCAAGGGGGGATCCCTGTCTAGGACCGAGAGGAGTTTCCCCCACCCCGGCTGTGTGTGAAGTGCCTCCCCCCACCGCCATTTAACGGTCCAGTGGAGATATTGATATTTGTTTGACATTCCTAAGCAGTGCCCTCTTAAGAGTTTTTTTTAAATTTTGAAAAATATATTAAGAATATTCTCGAAAGCGTAAGGTATGATATTCCAAATTGATACTCTAAAGAAACTCAAAAATTACAAATTTACCTGCTAAATGTACATTCCTCCTAAATGTATGTATAAAACCCACCTGGGCAGCCTAGGCTTCGGTCTACCACACAAGTGGCCAGAGTTCGAGTTCCGGGGTGGGCACCCACAAGTGTGAATTAATTGTTCATTGAATTTACGATAATTTAAAATCCACATCAGTGAATTGTATATATTTGCATTTTTATGTTGATAACACTTATGAGTTGAGTGCACTGCGTTGCATCGGGTGAGGTCGGAACGGAAGTTGGGCAGTTGTGCGCTGAAGGAAGTTTTTCTGAGGGCACCCGCTCTCTCTCGTTTCGGCCGCCAGAGAAGGTGGTTGTGCCAATAAACGTCTAAAAACATCATCGGGCATTTATTTCGTGAGAGTCAATTTCAGTCACGCGACTGAGAATCGAAGTGGTATTCTCGTGTAAAAGCGAGACGCGAAATTCGGGCAGATTGATTATCCGGGCTGCCCAACGCACATCAAATTCACTCAATTAAAAACCACGTCAACAAAAAACCGCAACTGCAAATCCCCTTATTATTATTCATTAATCGCAGTATGGGCAACACACAATGAGATGTAATCAACACGTCAACAATAATATCACATTGCAAAAAAATCTCTGTGCATGTAGTAATAAAAATACAAAACCAATAAAAATTATGTGGTCGATGGCCAGGCCTTCGCACCAAATACAATCTTAATTTATATATATAAAAATACAAATATTTCTGAAAATTGGATAATTTCATAATGTTCAAAGTAATTCCTTTACATTTAAATCGTTTAAGCATTTGTATTGTATATTTCATTGTGCATTTTATTGATAATAACATTTCAAAAACCATATAAACTGGCAAAAACTACGATAATTTATCGCTGAATATATTCGCAGTTATAACACCACGATAAATTCAATTTTCTGCAAAATAGATAACTCGCACACAAATTGAACCACAAGCGCGGCTAAATACGCCTAAATGTCAGCCGGATAAATGGCAAGCGTTATAAACACAGCAGCAGCAAACAGCGATGATTATCCAACCTTTGTTGCAAACGCGTTTAGCGCAAAAAAAAAGACGCGTGCAAGCAAAAGGAGCAGGCGCAGGCCGTGTGCAGGAGCCAGCGCTGTTGTAAGCCAAGGCAGTGGGAAAGTGGGCAGGACTTTCGAATCGTGCATTATCTGCAAAAGACACAGCCATTCAATTGGCGTCCAATTGGATGGCACCGAAAACCCCAACTGCGTTTTTATCGATGCCGGTTTTATTAATTCCACCATTCATTAAGCTCCCCTGTTGTTATCACTCATACTGAGTACTCTTTAACATTATATAATCCATCTTAGAGCTATTTATTGTGATTTTCAATAAGAATAGATTAAAATAATATTAATTTACTTAAAAACAGCGAATTATTATCAATGTCCTCTGTACGAAATTCGGTATATATTTGTAAATATACTTAGGTTGATGTTTGTGAAAACAGTCAGTATATAAATTCGTAAATTTGTATTATATTCGCATATCGAGTTTGCCAGGTAAATGATCATAATTTAGCCGATTATTAAATTAAAATGTATTCGAAATTATAGCATTATTATTATCATTATATTGCTGAACGAGCGACGTCTGGCTGTGGACGAACAATACGAGCCCTGAAATGCTGCAGTTCTGCCATTTTCGGGCATTCGCGTAATTTTCGGCGCTGTAACGCACCGTGAGCACACCGCGATTAATTTAATCATATTTTAATTATTGCCAACGCAAATGTTGTGTGTTGGCGGGCTCTTACAGCGATTGTTTGCCATCTGCTCATTCTGTAGCTTAATTAATTTAACAACTTAATGTTGTGCTTAACCGGCTAGGAGTATAATCGAGTTAATTAACGTGTAACGCGTGCTGATCATAGATGGCATTACTAATAGATTGTATTGAACTTTTGTAAATACATTTTACAGAAACACACAGAAAATGCTGACGCGACCATTTCTATAGTTCGTCACAACAGAACACGTAGTCGCGATCATGCTGCGACGTGTCGATTTTGAGATGTCAGCATTTTCCATGTTTATTCTCGGCGAATGTTGATTACGCGCATATTATGGTTTATTGATGTTGATTGTGGTTTGTTGATCCTAATATTGTTTGTGCGGCAATAGATTGCCGCCACAAATCTATTCATGTATGCTATGATACGAGCTTTGACAGATTGTCGTAGGTTTGCTAGCATAAAATAGTGAAGAGCCTACTCGATGAGTGAACCTCGTACGCTAGTTGTAATAAGGCAGCGAAGTGTAGGGATGGATTACAAAGTAAACGGTGTCATATCACTTATCTCTAGTCCATAGGTTTTTCGGATTTTTGCAATGATAAATGACTTAGAATACGATACATATCTAACCCGCAAACGGAATGAAATATTTAAGAATACCGGAATATTTTATATGGGTGAAGCATTAGCGCCGCCATATATGGCGTAGGGCCATATTTGACATATATTGAGAAGCACTACAATTAGCTTCACCCTGTAAATATTTTGTACATATATCCACTTGGTATCCAACTACAAACTAAGTTGGAGGCATTTTCAACACCATGTTTCCTCTTGCGATGTTATTTGTGAATTGGAAGGAAGGTTATCGGCGTACCGCACTTGCTCTGCTGGTCAAGTCGTTAAAGCCCTTTGAATATGTCCCCGCGACCAAATCATGGTGACAATTTTGCAAAGACGCTAACCCGCAAAACATTGTATATTTCCAAAAAATATGTCGAAATGACTATAGTTTGAGATATAAGCCTAAATTTGATTCTGACAATGCAAAGATCTACAACATACTTCTGTTTGCATCCTCATATTTTAGGTATTATAAAAAGAAATCAATGTATATACCTAGTGCCAACACACAGTCTAACAACAAGTTGCAAACAAAAGAAACGAAAACATGGCAGCTTGGTGCAGTTTCGCCGCGCCCCTTTAAACTCTGACCCCGAAATACGACTAACAGTTTATTACGTAACACTATTCGCTATGCGCCGGCGAACGTTCTGCGATTATGGCACCATCATTGGCGATGGATAGTTTGGCGCGCTCGGATCGCCAATTAGATTTCCAATTAATGTAATTATGCTCGAGCTCCGCACGGCGTGCGCTGCTCGTGGGAAAATAGATCTCAATTTGTTCGAGGAAAGAAAATGGCAGCGATTCAAAATGGTCGATGTTTCCAATAAAAAAATACCATAAAAATTGTCTTAAAATGAACATTATAATTATCCTATAAAATCTGAAAGTATATCTAGATATAAAGAATGTTACCATTTTGAGATTGTCTGCTGAGTTAGTTCTGAGCTAAACAGGTAAAGTTAACTAACTCAAAATGGCTGCCATGCAAAACTGGCGGAAGGAGACTTGCGGTCAGAGTGTTCTGCGCAACTATTGTGGTTTAGAACGTCTCGCATGATCCACGAAATGCGGTTTTCCGAAAATGTCAAACGATAATCGACGCTGTTTTCCCCGCTCGACGGCGCAAAACCAATAATGGCCGGACTTTGCAGGAAACCAATGGGCATGAAAAACCAACCTCGATCGCGAACGCCAATAATTGTTTTATCGACAGTTGTGCACCGCATGCGGCGCACCAATCAGATGCATCTCTTCGTTCTGCATGAATACGATAGATAATGATTGGCATTAAGCGGGTCGCAAAAAAATGCGCGCGTACCGAACGCGAAACGCATTCGGTTAACCACAAACACCGGCCGCCATGTTTGCCAGCACACCGGCGAATTAACTTTTATTGGGTATGTCTCGTTTCTCGAGCGTCGATTATTATAAAATAAGTTAAAGCCAAGCGAACACTGCACGTACACCCCGCAGAGGGCTCCGGCTGCGAATTGGCGCAAAAGTCGCGCGATGTGTAAACCCAGGGGACGCACTGCGCTTGGACGTTTCAATTAAAACGAATTTAACTCAATCAGCAAGCTCGTTACTTACTTTATTGCGCACGCCGTCCACATTATATTTACCCAGCGTCGGTTTGCATATAGATAATTAGAATGAATTCGCAATGCGTGAGCAGCGAAAAGGTGGAGTCGGTGGGTAAACAGCTCAGTTATCTCACAGCAGTCAATCCTGCAATTAAATTTCATAAAAATTAAGGATATTTCTCCGACGGCGACGCAAAGTGCGGCGTAAGAACTAAAAATAAATATTTCACATCTCTTTATAATGAATTTTATTATATTGAAAATAATACTATCGGAATGACTGATACACTGCCAGATAGCTTAACTCTTCTGCGCTAATAATCAATAGTTAGAATTTAAATTTTTCTTTTTTACAGAGTGTTATAAGAGCTAGATTTTACCCTTTACTGGCGATATGAAAGAGTTAAATGTATTCAACTAGAGGTATATCAACTATTTCATATTCTATAAAACTATATATAGGTTATTGCTATCCTGGTTGTGTTCAAGTCTTATATTAGTATAAACAGAGGAGCGTGCAGTGGACCGCATGTTAATTATCCATATACGAACCCAAATGAACACGCATATGGACGATTCACAAGCGATCCGCTGCACGCTCCTATATACACCCTAAAATAAGGATCGTGCTCAAGCTGGATATTAATAGCCTATATACGATTTAAATGATTATGAAATAAAGGTTATGCCAAAATATGACCCGTTGAATACATTTTACTCCTTCATATCGTTAGCTAAGGGTAAAGTCTACCCCTG
This sequence comes from Weissflogia rhopalogaster, assembly GCA_019419845.2. Classification (NCBI taxonomy): domain Eukaryota; kingdom Metazoa; phylum Arthropoda; class Insecta; order Coleoptera; family Staphylinidae; genus Weissflogia; species Weissflogia rhopalogaster. Next base: position 11,539 of record WSZQ02070190.1, read on the forward strand.
ATAAAGTAATGTAACAACATAAAATTTTAATTTCTAGCTACTAATTATTAATGTAGAAGAGTTAAGCTGTCTTATAGTGTTTTATTCATTCCGATAACATTAATATAAATATGATTAAATTCATCATAAATACACGCGAAACATATTTTTGAAAGATCCGTAGATTTTAGACGCATTTTTAACGAAATCGCTCCACTGTGAATCTAGCGAAATTTTGCCAGCGTCAATTAAGGCAGTGTGTAAATCAGTTTCGAACAGCCCTCCCAATTGTGACGCGGAAAAAATGGAAGCATTATGACGAGAATGAAACGATCATCGACGATTGGCTTGCGCGACGCATCGAGGAACGATTAAACTCGGACACGACACGACGCGAGAATACTTAATATCTCGTTAATTTCGTCGACTTTGTCTGCGACGAGGCGTTTTGTTGGACAAGACCCAACGCGATATCACAGCAACGGTTTGAATTATTCATACAGTGCTCAAACAATTCCAATCGTTTTTTTTTCACGCTGAAAGATTTAGTCACCTTCAGTGATTCTACGATTTTCGATTGATATGTTTGATAAAATGGCACAGTTTGACGTTTCAGGTAAGCTCAACAAAGTTAGATAACCTGTAATACACTAATAATTATATTCTTCTGTTTTTAGCCCTACGAAATAATAGATTAGGCAATTTCTTAAGCGTTGTTTCCGCTTTAAATTCGTCTAAATTAGTTTCAAATTAATAGTCTGTAATTTTCATAATTTTCTTGATAATTCTAGACAATTAAACGTAATTCCAGTATGATTAAGTAAAATATAGTACGGATTTTGACATCATGTATGTATTCAATAACATAACCAACGTCGTCACACATGGATAGGTGGCAGTAGTGTCGAACTAAATCATGTCCGGACGCCGTAATTGTATGGAATTTTCGCCGGCATCTGCGAATTTAGTGGCGGTAATGAACTATCCAGGCACGGTGCGCGAACGTTTGCAGAATTATTGTAGTCGTTTCGGACCATCGATGGCCGCCCCGCGCGCACCCGTCGCTAATTTATTACATTATTACACGCTCGAAAGGATGCGCATGGTGCAACACCGTGTGGACGTTACTTCTTTTTTGCAACAATACGTCTTAAATTTCCTTTCTCATTCAACTTCCTTATTTTTTATTATCGTTATTATAAATTACGCGATTAAATGATAAAATGAATCTAGATGAACACATTAAAATTTTTAACAGTAAGGACAAAACTATTCGTTAATAGATCACAGCACATTTTTGGAAAATTGAAGGTTGAGTTTCTTGAGTTTCTTCATTCTCATATTTCTGGAAATTTTGTTGGAAGTTTTGCTCATTATCATTAAAATTCAATTACCACTGACAAAATATGATGACTAAAATAGGTTAACCAGGATGATGTCTAAATAATGTCTAAAAATGTGCGTATGCGAATAGAGAAGGTTCGAACTTTTCGGTGCCAGTAAGTACCAAACTATTTGTTAAAAGATGGCAACATATTTTAAAAACAGTGATCGACGAGTTGGCCCAAATATGCTGAACAAAAATAGTACATAAACGGACGATAGTACGAATATATAAGAGGACAGAGAGACGAATTCTCACATTTGGATGTGAATCCTGGGTAATAACAAAATATAACAGTGAGAATATTGATGCATTCGAACGAAAAGTACTAATCAAAAAGTTCTGTACCGGAAAATGGCACGTTGACGGTCTTGTTTCACCGCGAATGAATAGAATCGCCACTGTGAAAACTACAGAGAGTTAGTAACACTCTCTGTACTCTTCTGTAACCGAAGAAAACATCCCCGGAGTGAGGTAGAAAAGACTGTACGCCTCGAGCTCTAATTAACAACTGAATTTTATTTTATTCTTATTATTATTTTATTCTTAGAAATATTCACTGGTTTCAAACTACTAATCAGCAGATGCGTGCCCTACTCTAGACAAAATTCATGGAAAATGGCAGAAGGATTGGACCAAAGCTACCTGGTGAAAGTGGACTAGACGCCTTTATAATCCCCAATATAAAGCCATGGCTGGGACGGAAACATAGGGAAATTACAACATGGATGTCGCAGTTCTTAACAGGACATGGGTGCTTTGGGGAGTATCTCTTTAAAATTGGAAAACGCGCCCCTCCTGAATGCGGTTACTGCGGGGAAGAAGACACAGCGGAGCATACTGTATTCCAATGTCATCACTGGAACAACACACGAAAGGTCTTGCAAAAATTGATCGGCCAGAAACTAGCTGTCGATAGTATCTTTACACTGATCCCTGACCACGAGCATTCCTGCAAAGCAGTAAATCACTACTTCACTACTACGAAGTTATTCGACAAAAACAAATTGACGAAAGCATGCTTGATCAGTGTACCGGGTACGTGATGTAACAGTCCTAGCCCCCTGATTTACCAAACTGGCAGTCCCGGGGGGAAAACATTTTACTAAAATTGACATGGGCACACCACCGTGCAGATCACTACACTGCCCTAACAATTCAATAAGGCCACTTGTTCCGGTTAGAAATACGCCGGCAACGTCTTAAAAAAAAACTACTAATCAGAATTTATTAATTCGCCAGTTGTGCCATAAGGTGATCGTAACATACACACAATTCCAGTGCTCATGACAACGTGCCACTCTTCGTAACGCGATATTCGGACGGCTGGAAAGCAGTGTAAATTCTGCGAATTCCACACAAAATATGGGCCCAAAGAACGAGGAGATAGAATTGTTCGGCCCCCTCGTTGGAGGCTCCATATAATACACCGGGAATCTCTACTCATTGGGGTGTGTATTCGCGCCCTCCTGGAAATACCAGCCCTGGAATGTCGAGTGGACTTGTATTGGTTATAGTGTGTAACCCTTTTCTCCGAGTCGTTCCTCTACCATCATTTCGGCTAGGATGCTCCTGATATAGTTTCAATTATCCGCCACGTGTCCTCGCTTTTTACTAGGAAAGGTACCGCAGTACTCAAAGAATATGTACTCTGCTAAGTCGGACTCATCGCAGTATACGCACTCACGTGTTGCCCGTTTGTATCGACAAACGGGCAACACGTGAATGCGTATAGATATTGGTGTTCAACTCTGTGATGCACTGACTTCTGGTCGCCATTAATGTTTGAATTTGACGCCCTGCGCGCCATGATAACGAGCCGAGGTGCCAACGCGCGACACTACTGAGCGTCCCTTTTTTGGCCTACCTGCGCCCTCGGCTCGACCTTGTTCTTGTTCGACCGTGGCGTGATTAGGTGGGTTGTTAAATTACCACCTTGTGGTTGTGAGCGTGTCGGAGGATCAATGCACCCGTGGCTACTAATTTAGAGCTCGTGGAAAGATTCGCGAGTGCATATAAAAATCATAGTTACAGACGCAATACGCGTGAACAATTGGCATTCCCCAAAACAGCCAGTGCCGGTCTGGAATTGGGTCATCTCGCGGATTATTTTATCACACCGGCGTTCTAACCAGACACTTAAGTTGGGTATCAATCTGTGGGTCCACTTACTTCTCGTGCTGTCGTCCCATTTGGTTTCTGCTTTGTTGGTTGATTTGAGTGATTCCTTTGTGGACTACGCGCTCCAGGCTGGCTTTCTTTGCGTTTATATTTAATTTAATTTTTCCTTTTGTATTAAATCATTAATATCAATTTCCATTGAATATATGATGACTACTGTACAATGAAAATAATGATTAAAAAGGTACCTATGCGAATAAACAAGGTTTGAAGGTTTAGGCATCAGAAAGAACACAATTATCTGTTAACAAATGGCAGCACATTTTTCAAACAGTGACAGTTGAGTCTGAAACTGTCATCTAACGTTCTTTAATCGTTCTTTTTTCGAATTTCAAACAAATTTATCATATAATTTAATTAGCAATTAAGAAAATAATAATAATAAGGATGAACATGTCAAAAATTGTTCGCATGTGAATAAAAAACGGTTGGTATGTTTTGGCGCCAGTAAGTACACAACTATTCGTTAATAGATGGCAACGCAATTTTCAAACAGTGACAATCGAGTCTGAAATTGTCGTCGCACGTTCTTCACTCGCAAGCATTTTCCTCGAGTTTCTAACTGCGCTCGCAATGATCGCACACGATGTTCGCATTTCCTGCAAAACATTTTCGTTGCGTACGCGTCGTCGCCATCGTCGTCGCCGTCGTCGTGTGCATGCACGCTTGTCGTCCCCAGACCTGACATCGTTTGCATGGAAACACCGAAAACGTATGCGCCGCGCACATATTGATATCGTACGTATAAAGAGCATGTACGTCGACGAAACAACAAATCTTGTCGCCTGGACACACAGCATTCAAATCGCTCTCGCGCTGCTGCACACTCACGCTGCAATCATAGACGAGCGCTGCATATGAAACAGTTTGGGAAAATGGCTGGAAATCGAGTAAAATACACGAAACGCAAGAGCACATATGTGCACACAAACGCACACGTTTCGAACGCGAAGAGGTGCACACATCTACAGAGACAACAGACCGCCTGTTGAAAGCAGAAGAAGACGAAGAGCGTCGCAACGGTGTTTATGGTGCCTTCGTCGTAGTACCTTTCTGCGTCGCTTCTTCGCCGGCTGCGGCTGCTCCTGCTGCTGCTGCTGAGGTCCCGTCACGACCGATATGTAATGCACTACTAGTGACTTCCACTCAATCTATTCAAACGATTTGATTTATCGACGCCCAACAATGCGAAGCGACGCTGAATGCTTCTCCAGTTAAATTCAAATTCAACATAAATTACTTTCAACGATTTTCATTCTAATTTTAAGTAATAATCCCTAGGAAAACTTATAGAAATAAAAGTGAACTCAATTTGTATGATAACAAATTTTAAGAAAATAAAAACGAACATTTTTGGGCCCTATTAGGTGTCACCGAATTCAGATTTTCTACTAAAATGAAAACAAACATTCAAACAAAATCAAGTCTACAACAAATAAGACGTATTTTCCAAATTTCTTCCAAATATCTCTGGATATGTCAACATATGTTTTTTTTTATTTACCGAGCATCGACTGCTA
>WSZQ02070201.1:0-12957 GCA_019419845.2 Weissflogia rhopalogaster
TGTCTGACGTCTTCTGCCAGGTTTCCCCAGCTAGAAATCCTTACTCCAAGGTAGTTGAACTGCGAGACTTGTTCAATTGTTGTGTTATTAATAACAATTTTGGCCCTGATGGGTATTTTGGAGATTACCATACATTTTGTTTTTTTTTTGTTTGAGATAGTCATGTTAAGTTTTTTTGACGATTCCTCGAATGCGTGAACCAACCCTGGCATTCTCCCGAAAGAAAAAAAAAACGAAATCACCAAAATTAAACGAACTATACAATAATATAGGTAGAAATATAGAAATCCATTTAGAATAGTTTAAAATTCGAAATATATATTTATGCCTGAAGGACCATTAATTCAGATTGATTAATAAGATGTATTATTTCAGATACATTATTTTAGTCATTAAATCTATGTGGAGATATATAAATATGGTCAAAAGAAAAATTCTTTCAATTAAGTATATTATTAAACATTTTCCAAGAAATATATCAATGACATGCACAACTTCTTATTTCTTACTACAAAACAAATGTTGCTGATGACGACGTAATGGCATCGTAAATAAACGTATTATTCAATGGTTTATATTGATGTGTAATCAGTTTGATAATTTCATGAGCCGCACAACCTGCCAACGTAGATGAAACTGAATGCAGTTCAGCACCTCCATAGCGACATACTTCGTGCACTCGTTCATCGCGATAGATTGGTGCACAACCCCATTCCGTAAGCAATTTGCCAATGGTTGATTTTAGTTTAAGAACGTCAGGCTCCACCTGATCGTCAAATTGACCAGGATACACATTGAACTCACTAACGAAACGATCCAAACCACGTAAAATTACATAGTACATTATAAGACTATCGGGATCCTCAAGATATGAATTCATATCAACACTGCTCTTTTGATATTCTTCTGCAATACAAGTGCCCCGCACAACGTATAGTTGGTTAGCATGTTTGCAAAACAGTTTCACCTCTGCTTCGGAGATTGCATCGGCGGGCAGATTGAGGTTGCGCAGGATTTGAGTCACTCGACGATGTACAGCTTCGCCTTGTTCCTGTGCCCGTTTTTGGTACAAATGTTGAAGAGCCACGTAGCTATTTGTATCGGCTGCCATATCCGGTAAACTGCCACGTATTGGCAGTTGTCCTTCACTCTGAACGAGTTCACGCAAAGCGGACGTCATTATCCAGAATGTTGGACTCTGCAAAATTGCACTAGTATAATAAACATATTTGGGACTATTAAAAGTTACTGATGTTACAATAATACAATGTATTATCAAGTTAAATTTCACGGGAAGCAATCAGGTTCCTTCGTGGAACTGGAGTACGACCCGATGGCCTCTCACCTATCTTGTTTAATTTTGTTTTATATAAAATATATAAAGTTGAAATCATATTTTCAAACTCCTTTTAAAGGATAATGCCTCGATAGTGCGTCGTCTCGCTCTAACATGCATTGTTGTTAGGCCTATTCTACACGTCTACCAAATTTCATTAAAATCCCAGCGGACACAGTTTGAACCTCTCCTTGTAAGCAAAGAAAATTGCTCTTGAAATTTTTAGATCCAAAGTAGAAAATCAGTATAAGATCTGTGATTTAAAGAACCACTACAGAATTTTACCGAAATCATCTTGTTTTAAATACAACCATTTAATTTTATACTTACATTATCAGATAAATGACTACATTGTTCATCATCAAATATGGCCTGTATGGACGAAGGAATTTTGGTTTGGCCAATCGCTGTGTTCACAAATCCCGCGGCTTCCTTAAAATTCTCCTCCATGTTATAGTCATCTCCAAAACTGTTCATTATAGCATCTCGTAACTGACTTTTTTCCTGTCTTGTGTTGGGATAATGTCCATATTGGATATAAAATTTCTTTAAATAGTAATACAGAATAACTAAAGCAGGCACATGGCTTTTCTCCTTCTTGTCCAAAGCACTAATGTCAATTTTATCCAAATGTTCTTTCAAACTTGGCCACGGTTGCTCTAATCTTAAGTCGGGATTTTCATTATCTGGATGAGTTTCAATTACTGTGTGCTCTTTTACTTGAAGTCTGATATAGCCCAAGAATCCAATACTTCTGCATGATATCAAAGGAATGCCTGCTTCCCATAATTGTTTTGACAATGGTATTAACAACCTAAAATATATTCAAATAAAATAAAGTTTTAATGTATATAGAAAAAATACTTTTCTGGTAAGCATGATGCAATCACAACTGTAAAACTTCCCAAGAAATCTCGATTTTGCGCCATTACATTCTCCAAATTTTCGTCGATATAATCTCCAATTACTTCTTGATTTAATTCAATAAGGCTCTGTGTAGCAGCTTGTGCTCTTGATGTGCCAATTGATTCCGCATCTAAAAAGAAACTAAAGAACTGGTGTAAACAACGTTACATTTATATGTTACTATTTTTACAAAAAGTAGTATTTATACGATTTTAGAAAATGTTAAACTAATGTTTGAGACACCTTAACATAAGGTTGATAATCATTATACCAACTTTGAGCCAATATCTTCTTCTGTAACTTTCTCTCCATCAATTATCGTGAATGCACCAATTCCTGGCAGCACCAAAGACTTCAGGATTTCCGTCCCCAGTCCATTAGCATTGATAAGACACACTTTTGCCGTTTCCAATAACTGTTGGCCATGATCTCCCCATAATCTAAAGAAGTCATTATAGCTTTGCAACAAACATTCACAAATATAATTAATGAACCTGAGTTGTCGATCATATCTTCTGGCCTTTTCGTTCTGTTCCGGTGACTTGGGAGCTGGAGACGACATGTTATGATTCGTTGCAATTGCTTACAAAGCTAATTTTTGTGAAGACAAATCAAGCAATCCAAATTATGATTCAGGATAGCTCACAAATATAAATTATAGAGATAGAGCGAACACAACTCTGTCCACAAATCATACTTGACGTATGCCGACTAATATCGCTTCAATTTTATAGGTTAGGTATTTCATTTGAATATTTCTCCCTTCCACATTTCTCAAACATTTTAAAAGAAATTACCATCGCTCTTTGTTCCAATTAAAAGTGGTGTTAAAAGTGAAGTACTTGAAGGTGAAAAGTGAAACATCTGTTAAACATTATAAAATGCTTACGCAGTTAAGTGAAACCATCAAGAATCTAAGGAGTCTACACGCTGTTCAATCGTTTAATCGTTACATTTTTATGCATTTCAAAGGTATTATAACAAGATATTAGTATCCTCGTATCTTTACTTCGTAATTACGTAATCATTTTACAGATATTTACGAGAAAACGTCAAATACAATTTTGGAGCTCCCAATTACCTCACTGATTCTACTGATTATTATCATTATTACCGTATTTTTACTTTCCATTATTTATATAAAAATACTCGGACTGCCCTACGATTTGAATAAATTGGTTGCTTTAAACAATGCCATCAGTGTACGTATAATTATTCATAAATTATCCCTTTTTATAGTTACAATTATTCCAGAATAACGATACCTATACAGCCCTGACACTTTTGGACCCGACATTAATAAACATTTCCTGTGATAGCGATGGATTTACACCCTTTCTGGTAATGTAACTTATACTAACAGGAATTGCTGTAGTGTCCCGTTAATGATTGAAATCTGCCCTTTCTAGAAAGCGTGCTGGAATGGTAACACAGTTCTGGTAAAAGCAATGCTTCGAATGGGTGCAAATCTGGAAATTAAAACAACCAGACACGAAAACGCATTTTTCTTGGCAGCTTTTCATTGCATACGAAACATAACATCGAAAGATGCAACGTGCATTCACACTTTATTTAATGTCGGTGTGGATATTGATGTGCCCAACATGAATGGGCTAACCGCAGTGCAAATGGCCGCCATGTATGGGCACACTCAGCTTGTGTATTGGTTAATTCGGAAAGGTGCTGATATCTACAGAGAACCAACTCCATTACATTTGGCTCAATATCATGGTAAGAGGTTGTAGTTTTTTTCGGCCATCTAAAAACCCGCTATTACGGTAGCTAAGATGACCAAGTTTTGACAAAAGAAAAGCAGGACATAAGGGTGGGGAAGGTTTGTTGTGCGTTGAGTGATTTGGTACAAGGGTATAAAAAAACACAACAAATGTCAATGTTGCATTAGTATCGATAAGAATCGATACTTACCATCGACACTTGTCAGTTTTTGGACACAAATTTGTTGCAGCGGGACGTCTGGTTAACTTATGGGTACCTCTAAAGAAGCGATGTGTAGCCTCTCTTGAAAGTATTTTAGAGTAATTCCTACAATTAATTCTAATAATTCTAATAATTAAGTATGTTGTATCATCTGAATGCGCATAATGTTGGTGAGTAATATGAGATTCACCCCAAAAACATTTAGATGTGAGGTATCATCTGAAAATGCATATTTGTGTGAATAATTTGGAACTGAAATCAAAATGTGCACTGAAAAATTGATCAGAATAATGCAGCGGGACATATAAACTTCATAGGAAATAATGTATGTCACGTACATGGGTCGCTCCAAACAAACAATTATAAAAGGGCATATTTTTGGCCCAAACTCAAATTGTTCATTAAAAAATAACTAGAATTTTTCTGGGTGACCCATAGACACCATAAGAAATTATGTAAATAATTATATAAAGGGGTTCCCCACAAACAAATAATGAATTGTATGGTATCAACTGAGAAAGCATATCACCAAAATTAAACGAAATTCACTTCAATATTATAATTAAAATAGATAGAATTTACTTTAAAGAAACGCTTAAAATTCGAATTTTAGATCGTCATGTGCAATAACCAGCACACGTATTGCCGCTGAGATATAAGGCTATACATAAGTAGAGGTGTTCCGAGAGTGAAATTCTATTTTATATCTCGCTTCAATATTAATACTTGTGCACAAACATTTTTAGGGACCTGACATAGTGCGCCAATAAAATCACATTAATGAATTGTTGGTTGTGCATTTTTCGTAGGGTATGGCGATGTTGCATGTTTATTTGATCGGAGATCAAAAACACGCACGAATGGACGACTACGACCGTTAATGTAAAAGAAAACATACTTTCTCATTAAAAGTATTTATTAAAAATATGTGTATATTATGCCATCTACTGTAATATAAAAGTTAGACTTTAAGCATTCCAAATATTTTCTTCGGTGCGCAAGCGGGCAACTGACATGTTTTTTCCTCCATTTCAGTCTCAGCTTCTTCACAGTTTTCGATACAATGTCGCCACCTTATTTCCCTTCCTTTACCACAGGATACACTACATGATGACCAATCCGTCCAGTGGCCCCACTTGATCCCTTTTTTACTTTTAGTATCCGACGATGTTGTGGTCTGCTGAGCCTGTTGTACATTCTGTTTTTGATGTTCATCGGAATGGTGTTGTTCAGACCGGTTGCCTCCATCTCCCTGTTTGCAGATCTCCAGCTTCTTGGACTTTTTATTACCAGGACTAGCACTAGAATTACTTGTTAAGCCTGGTGTCATTTGAGATGCCTTCTCATTATTCTCTAAGTCATCACTTGAACGTTTTAAGGATATTTGTGATCGTTTCTCGATCATTTCAATTTGTTCTAAAACCTTAGTTAATAAAGTCTTTATTTCATTATATGACTTGTCTGATCCGCCTTTTAATTTAAATATGGAGGAACTTCTTGGTACATTATCAACTAAATTTATTTTTGCAGATTGAAGAGTTTCTATTGGTTTAGGAGCAGGTTCGACTACAGTATCGAAAAACCGAGGATCCGATTTTTCATATTGTACATCAGACGGGGTCGTGACACCAATATTTGAAATTGATTTATCCAATGTCGTACGATGTTTATTTAAATGCGAGGAATCCTTAATAACGGTCACAGATAATGTTTGCAACAATGGTAATAATATTACAATAACATAAAAATATCTCAACATTAGAAGATAAAATATATATTTGATCAATAGACAGCAACATTTTGCTACTTTCCATTATTTGTCATTTTATATTTGTTTTTGTCAATTACTGTCAATTTTAGGATATTCGATAAAAGTAAACACATAGTTAAAGAAACCCTTTGCGTACTGCACCATATTAAAAATAAAACATTAATATCATTGTAATGCAAATTCAAGAAAATGATTGTGTGACAATCCCGAAAAAGAAGGAATCTTTCGAGGGACGCCATTCCCTAGGCCCCAGTACATAGGCACCGCCCATTGCTGTAAGTCAGGCATCTTGGGGTCGAGCGGCAAATCCTGATTCTGACGAAAGAAGTAGGCCATAGATCATCCATATGAAGTAGGCTATTACGGTGTATGTCCTAGTTGAGCTTATCTTAACTCGTGGTCTATAAGGTTATCCAATGGAACTCTGCTTTCGGCTCCCATCTACAGTTAGTTTTCCCTCAGCTTTGAATACCCTACGTGGCTTCTCTAGCATGCCACTTTCAGTAGGTGATTTGGAAGTGTTACTCATGCCGGCGATGCTCTGGAATGTGTCCCGTCAGTTGCCCCAGACTTTATAAATTATAATTATCCATAGTGCCTTTCGAAAATGATTTGGCGAGGTCATTCCATAGATTTTAATACGCAGGTCCTACATTCTGTGGTCACAGCTATGACATAGCGGTACGGTCCTGGCCACCCGTTTATAGACTCGGGAATACTTTGCAACGAGTAGATTTTTTCACCGATGATGCAAGTCCTCAGAAGCGACTGGTAATTTTATTTAAAACCCCATTTTCCGGTCATTACATCCTATAATGGCCCATGCTCGCGTACCATTGAATGATAAATCATTGAAATATAGACACGATTCTTCGATAAGATGTTAATTCCAATTTCTGCACAGTCGTGTTCCGGCTACAATCCATTTACCAGGCCTGGTATTCAGGAAGGTCCCATCCACCCAGGCGGCCCAGCTGTGTATTTCAATCTCTTATTGTTACTTTGTGTCATAACTTATGTTATAATTTGTAGAATTGTACAGCAATTTCCCAATTATTAATTTAAATATTTATATGTTGCAACGTGGCCAATGTTTCTTATAATTAGCTGAGAACATTTTATATAACGTACACTATAAATTCAAAGAAGATTTTATTCAGTATAAAAGTAACTTGAACGAAATTCAGGTACAATATTATTCCTCTTGTCAATGTAAACGTCTTAAACGCTAAAAATAGAATTTACCACAGAATACTGATAACATAAACGACACAGAGAAACAATATGTTAAACAAGAGAATACTATAAAATACACTTGGTCTGTAAATGTTTGATTATTCTCCCAAGAAAATTACTACTTTTTTTCTATCTGCATCCGACTCAAATGTTCGACGTAATATATAGAATGGGTTTCTCCTGCTATGCAACGAAACGGATTTCATTTCAGAAATAATTTGGCGGTAAATGTAATTAGTCAATTTAGGCGAGACTGGAAGTAACATTGCAAATACATTCTGCGCACGAGGTTCCACCGCTTACATTATATACATACACTATTTACAGCTGTAATTGTTCTATGTAAAATGCGCTTCTTTCATTCGATAAATAGTTATCTCATGGATCAAGTTAAGACTAAATGGCTTGCAATCATGACACAGCTAACGCAGCTGGTCGATTATCAGTGAATAAATCTGTATAAAAAGTACCTGAAAGTGTTGAGTGCAAATCGCATTCTAGGATGTTTGTATGATTCATCGGATGGACGAAACTATAACACCTGATTTCATTTTATACGAAATGTTAAAATAGTAAAATTTCATATTTTTTAGGCAATGATTGAGAGTTCGATGCACAAAAAACTATCCATATTTTCAAATTAAATATAATTTAAAGCAACCACTTGTAACGAAATTTGCAAATGTTTTATATCAATTTCGTGATAATATTCGTTGCAATCAATCGGCTCAATGTTGGTAAGATTTCGATGTGATCTTATTAACATAATGGCTGCCAAAAATACAAGTTATTAAATGTTCTTACAATACCATCGATAATGATAGAGAAATTTTACACAAGTTTGTTAGATTAGAATATCAATTGTATTGCTACTTATACGTTATGAGTGCTAATACTCCTCCGCCTACTGGTTGATTTTCTGTTTCTCACATACCCATTAATATCGATTAATTTTGACTAGGATTGTATAGGTTTACGTGTACGTGTCGTCTACGTTGTTTGTTGCTCTGGTTTGAATTATTCATGCCTTTGCACGTGCGTACGTGTACGTGTGTAATATGGATGTGTGGATTAAAATGTGAGCCCGCAGAATTTGTCTTCGACTAATCTAAACGTGTCGTCCAAACTCCTCCAAAAAAATTTCGTATGTCAGTCGGGCAGAGTAGTTTTGGGCCTGCAAACAAAAATCTACCTTATAATTATTACACATATACAAGTAAAATAAAGATTCAAATTGTTAACGATTTTTAGCTGGCGAGATGACCGTAATATTGGCACACTTGATTAATCACCCATATTAATAAATTGCGCAAGATTAAAGAAAAAGCAACTGAAATTCTAAAACGCTTATTATTAATATACTTTTTATTGAATATTTCATTACGAGTTATTATTTTTATGAAATATGTACGTCTAATAATCACATTGAAAGAAAAATAAATCGGCAGATTGTTCTCAGGTTTCTTTTGGTTCACCACATTTTTTTTTGCTTTGTTTAAATTAAACTAACATATTTTAGAATGTCTTGTAGTCACCGATTGTCGTGTTGTGTGTACACTAGTTTAGCGCAATAGCATAGCGTTATCACTTAATTAACAAGAAAAAAAAAACGCTGCGCACAATGATAAAAAAGCAAACATTCTTTTGCCTAGATTTGTTTGGTTGCTTGCATTTTACCTGAAATTTTCTATTCGTATAAGTTTAGTTATTTAGCATAGGCACTTTTTTCGAAGGAATGTTCATTTTTGTATCTAAAAAGTAATGAATGTTTGTTTAGCGTCTCCTTGCATACTATAAAGACCGTCAGCCCGCAAAATTAATGTATAAACTATCGGTGTTTTCCATATTTTACCAGTAGTAAACATTAATTCATAAACATCTACTAGATCTACTATAAAACTTGCTAGGTATGAGTATCAAAATGTGTCCTTATGTTTATGTTTTTAGTACGCAAAATGGATTAGTTATAAATCGTATGAAAATATGTTAAATGTTGTAGATATTGATAATTAAGGTATGAAGAATCAGTCGCGTTCTTTTCTCGCCTAAATATTAATCCAAACTGCAACATCAAAAAATGCAACGATAGCCTGTCACGAAAATGTTTCTATCACAAAATTTACATTATATTCATCTACATTCAGCACACATACACACCGAGAGTGAACAAAAGATGCGAATGGATTTTATAAATACCGTTTAGGTTTAATTTTACGAGATGGCAAGCGGTCTGTTTTTCTCAGTCTTTTCTAATCTTCGAAAGAAATTTACAAAAAAAAATCACAATTGAAAGTTGCGGTGTTATCAAGATAAAATACTTAATAACACTGAAAGTTCGTACAATTCACCACACAGAAATCAAACGTAAATGCCTAATTTTCCTACTACTATAATTTTGCGGATTTATGTATAGCTGCATAGTGAGAAAATACTACACGAATTTTGTGTGGCTTATGTTTCATTTGGACGATTTAAAAAGCAGTAGTTAGAGTTCCGGTAAACAGACTTGGCAATAGACAACTCTGGAGTACACATTTTCAATTTTCTATAATCTAGCCAGTGAGAGAACCTCTTATACGCACCGTTGGATTATACATTCTAGATCAGCAACGAGCTACGATTGTGAAATATTCACATATTTGAAATGAAGGTTCGTTCAGAATTCTTGGAATCAGCATTTAGTAACGAATTTCACTTATCGGTGTTTCGTCGACCATGGGTCGGAAAAATATTACGTAAATATAAAATATACATACGTATCCTAATCGACTAAAAACTAATAAATAACTACAATTATGTATTCGTCGTTCCCAAACGGCGTCTAGTGGCGATAAAATGATATAGTGTGCTACCAAAAACAAATGTGAAAAAGCTCTCTTCCCTTATTATTATTGCGATAAGATTACACAAATATACTATATAAATACGGTGTTAAATATTTTCTCTTGTTAATAAAATTTTTCAACTTTCAACTTGACTCTAATTCAAAAATTTGCGTAGCCCCGTAACGTTTGATATGAAATATAAATACCAATAACAAAAGATTAACATTCGAAAAAATATTATTTTTTGAAACCTCGCTCTCTAATAAAATCAGGCGCTTTCAACTATTTTAACAAATATCGCCGAAATATTCAACTCCGATGACTTGCCTTTAACAGTGTATCATTCAATTGTATACGTATACCTCAAGTTGTTGTTTGCTAAACGATGTCAGGGTTGGTTTAAGTAACGATTGTTGAGTTTCGCACTCGAATGCTGCCGCGCTCGCGGACTAGGCTTTAAAATAAAAATAGTACGCAAGGAGCCCCCCCGTAATTGCAATGCAACTCGTTACGACAAATGGTTTATATAGAGACCTCTTGAATTGCGTCCACTGCTCGTTGGCCTGTTGGCGCCGCTTCATATCGCGCACTTGCGCCGCTAATTGTTCGTTGCGCTCCATACGTTTACGTTGTCGAAGCTCAGCCGTCGGTGATAAACATCTGAAAATACAAAGATTGTTATCCATGTGTTAGTGTTAGGAACATACGTGGGTCGCAAAGAATGACTTGCAAATTGTTAGTTATGGTTAAAAAAACATGCAAATGCAATCACGCTGGTACATGCCTGCATTTTGACAATCTAAACAAACTCGGACGATATGTGCAAAACAGTTGATATATATATTAAAAAATAGGTATAAGGCCCGAAACAATATATCTCATACAGCCTGATAAACTTCTCCATTTATATTTATATCTCCTTTTAGAGGAACCTACGCTGCGGTAAAATGAACTAAAATGTTACAATTCAAACTTTGTTCTACAATATTTTTTAATCTACATATCATAATATATCTGTTCCTGTAGGGATTGATTCTTCATTAAATATAGTTTGATTTGATTTACACATGTATGCCTAAGAGTTAGGTAATTAGTGAGAAATATGACGTGTACACGTATTTTCCAACCAATGGCCAGTTTTTCATTTACTTCATAATACTTCAGCCTCAGACTTTTTTATAATAAAAATATTTGGGTGAAAATTATGTAGCATACTTTTATATTTATCGACAATATAATAGTTATGCTACAATATGATTGATAGTAAATTAAAAATGCATACCTATCGCTAGATGGTTTATCAGAATCCTCCGATCGTGGACTTTCAGTTCGATTCTGCTCAGTCTCATCCTCTAATTCATCTACACTGCTAACATCCTCCTCTTCTTCATCTCCGGGCACAGTCGGCAAAGGCCCATTAGGGCATGGCTATAAAACACATCCATCATTACACCAGAACACATCAACAACTATTACAGCAATCACCTCTTTTTCGCTATCACTGCCATCATATGTGAAGTCGCTAAGCGAAGTACTGTTGGGTATCGTAGGCAGTGGTCTGTCACCTGCCGCATTCCGTAGACTATCATTTCGTGGAGGTGGTAGAGGCGGCGGTTCTTCCTCATCAGAGCTGTGTGCCTCTGGCACTTCCTCCGTGCTGTTGCAGATTATTTCATCTGCGCCGTGCTCGTTGCAGTTCTAAAACAATAGCCAATCGTTAGCCTCAACTCCAAGTCTAAAAACGGAGGCATATCAGGGACTTTGGGAATTAGTAGGAACGCATTCCTTCGGATATCTTATGAGTGATTGGCGTGAAACATATGATTTATATGGTGAGTCGTGTTACCTCATCATCAACGTTATTCGAGTTTTTCGTCATCAGTTTATTCGCACCTTCAATGATAGCTTGATATGAAAAACGTAATTGTTCTGGTGTTTGAATCAATCCAATTCGATACTGGCGCATTTCCAATAGAATTTGTTTGATTTCGATTTCATTCACGCCGAACTGTTCAATCTGAAATTTGAAAGACGATCTTCGTGCCAACTTAAAGTAGTCAAAATAAACTTCAGCACTTACCAGAATTAAACACGAATCAACTAAACAAAACGTTCCGGAACGTCCAATGCCGGCGGAACAATGAACAACAGCCGGTCCAACGTTTGCATCCAGAACACCAGCTTCACGTACTTTCCGCAAAAACTGCAAAAACGCAGTCGGCGAACTAGGCACACCGAAATCGGGCCATGTGGTATAATGAAATTGAATGATATCGCGCGACTCGCCACTTTCCGTGTCCGTAAGACGAAGCGTTCGAGTAAGGTAGTGCGAGTAATCATGGTATTGTGTATACTCAACACTAAGCCCAACATCGTCCAACCTTAAGAGATGATCCTTGCCCGTTTTCGCCGGCCAGTATTGGTAACACTTCTCCTGCTTCTTCTCGATGAGTTTATTCAGCATTAAGACAGCACGGCTACTCTGCTCCCACACCATTAACCAGAAGTGGCTTACTGTATTACAGAGTGGGCCCTGCGTGAGGATGTACGATCGCCCTGCTCTCTCAACTTTTACAATATTCGCGTTGATATAGTTTGTGGGACCCTTATTCAGCACAATCCTGCTATGGTCATATGGCATTACATCACGATAACGGTTCAGAATTTTGTTTTCAGGTTTAATTGATTCGCTGGCTGTATGAGAATTATTTGCACTCGCCAGGCGAATTTGCTGTGAAATATTCAACCAATTTAGAAAGATCATACATGTGTGCTTCCCCAGAAGGAAAGAATTTCAAGGAAATAAGAGGTTTAACCTTTTGAAAATGACTTGCTAATAAATATAACGCATGCTAAAGTTTCTTTGAAGCAGAATGTTTTGTTTATAATACTCTTGCCTATATTAATACTCATAACATGCAAATGTTGTTGAACTAAATTCGCAG
>WSZQ02070201.1:13057-23336 GCA_019419845.2 Weissflogia rhopalogaster
GCAGAATGTTTTGTTTATAATACTCTTGCCTATATTAATACTCATAACATGCAAATGTTGTTGAACTAAATTCGCAGGTTAACAAATGTTGTTATTGTTGGTGTGACTCCTGCCAATGCAATGGTAAATTGTTATAAAGTAACAGTAACAGGCCGTCGAATAAAAGGGAGTGAATCACTTGTAATAATTAACGTCGTATCTGGGAAACGCGTAGACGACGCGTACCAAAGCTTACGTGGGTGTAATTGGAATGCTGAGTCGCATCTTATACCTGATAAAAGACTGCCCATCCATCCTTCTTGTTCAGCTCTCTGAATTCGTCCTCAATATTGTTGGTAGTGTTGTTCGTCATCGTGGTTGCTGTCGATTTACGGAGGGTTGTGTTCACGCGCTTGGTGGAAGAAGCTTGGTGGTGTTGCTGCTTGGTGACCCGGACGACTAGATGACCCTTTCCAAGACCTTGCTGCTTGGGACCGCGCACGCCTCTTCGACGAGAAGCGGCTTGGTTGCAGCAACCTGCGGGCGATCTAACCAAACAATCTACCACCTCGCGCTACTGCCCGTGCAGAGAAAGGATGTGCGCGTTCCACTCGTTCTCGCAGTCCCGTTCGGCCGAATTATGCGTGTAAAGCGTTGCGCCGCAAAACTTTCAGCGCGCCATGTTGCAAAGGAGATGCGTCGTCGGCCGACCGAATGTTCGAGCAGGATGCAGCAGTGGACTTCGAGAACTTCCAGTGTGTATGTGTCACGGATAGCACGACGAAGGTGAAAGGTACGGTCGCGCTACGTGCGTGAGTGCGACCGAAAGTTTGTGGCAACAGCACACCCGCAAGCTAACGTTTGACACGACAGTGGCGCGCGCGAACTGTAATCAATTCGATAAACGACGATTTGCTGTAGAATCACGGTGATAACGACTGACGTACTACTATCCACAACAAAGTTATGACACATTACTGAACCATGAATGAAATGTCTATTAATTCCTAGAATATATTTCTAAATGCTTTTATGCACATAAACTTGCCCGACATTCTAAAGATGCCTTCCTTTGAATGTAATCAAATTTACTTAAGTATTGTAAAGTGAATAGAGAGGGCGCTGACATCTGGAAGGAGTGTTTTTATTTCGAAATTTGAACTTCCACTTTCCACGAGCATGGAATGTTTTAACGTGTAGTATTTGTTATACTCGTGTGAAATGTGCATTCCATGCGATTTGTACGGAATACTTTTTACGATTATTAAGAGTCAAAATAATAATGAGTTTATTTGGTTTTTTAGTATCGGTGTGTGCCGCGGGTTATCTCGACTGAAAAGAAAAAAAAAACGGTTGGTGAAAAGAGAATAATGGCCAGAGCTTGATGTGAATTGGAAGAGGCAGGGAGAAAAATCAGGATACGTGGAAACACCTGGCATGGGAATGAATAAGGGTTGGACAGTAGGCCTGAGAGGAGGTGTGAATGTAATTGTGGGTGGTTGGGGTTGAGGGGATGGGGTGGCAAGCGTCTCGGACATTCTGAAGTAGAATGAAAGAAGAAGGAAGGCTGGACAGTAGGGACATGGAGAGAGGGGTTGACTTTTGTCTCTTCACTGTGGCTGGTAGATTGTGTAGTAATATTTTTTATTTTTATTTATTTTTTGTTTGATTTTACCGAGCATCGACTGCTATGGTCATTAGCTCTATTCAATTCTTTTTCAATGTAATTAGTCATATTAGAGGCTTACACTATTGATAAGAAGAAGAATTCACTTTAATATGCATCCCCACCGAGAATCGAACTCGGGACCTCATGGACAGTGGTCATCCATACCACTGCGCCACTTGGCTGGACAATATATATTTTTTTATTGTTTATTTGTTTACTTACAGTTTCCATAAGTTTATTGGTACCTCTGTTATATCTATATAGACTTTAACTAGTAATCTAAAGTAGGTGTTAAAGGGGGAAAGAATATGGTTGCTAATAATAATATTAATGACCTACGGGTAGGAACTGTGCGAATATATGGAACTGTTTGTATCGTCTATGACTGCTTGAGTTCTGTTAGTTAAAGTGAATTCAGAAATTAGTTGTGTGTGTATGAAATATTTTGATTGAGAAATCATTTTTACCCAAAGAATGATGTCATTGCACATGTGATTTAAACCATTTTCGAACTATTTGACTCTGAAGGTTCTGGTCTAGTGGGTTCTGATGGTCAAATTTTGCAATAGTATGTAAATTATGCAATATTAATTGTCACATCATTTTCAATGCTAAATCGGCATTTTATGAATTGATTTAATAATCAGTTTATTACAGTTACAGTACGTTCATGCATGCGGTTTCGACAAATTTTGTTTTTTAATTTGTTTTGCCGCGACCCTACTGGTTTTTTTGCGAATCGCGATCCAGAATTTTGTGAAACGCTATTATAATTTAAAATTGCAGATAACGATTTCTTCTATGCAACATAGTGCGTATTAAAGGGATACAGAAGTGTTAATATATTATACCAAAGGACATACGACCTAGTTTATACTCACCTACTTCTCTAACACATTGATTGCGCGAAAAAAAGTAAGATTCTGACATTGGAGAATCGAGCGTACTTTCGACTTTATACATACTCTTCTAGAAAATGATTAGAAACAGACGTTGCAGAATTTTCAAAATTCGAATATAATCTGTATAACTGTTCTTGTAGTAACCGAAACAACCGAAAACGCCAAAATATAAGGTGCCATCTACAAGAGAAGCAATAACTTCAATATGCGTGTGCATTACATAGTACAAAGGGCAAATCAGGGCAAACCGAAAAATATTTGACTGTTTCAACGAAGAGATGGCAATAATCGGAAACGACTTTACATTATTACAAGCACACAGTATGAGCACCAGTATGTCTTGAGACCGGCTAACACCAGGCAATAAAGAAGTCTCTTCGTAGCATGCAAAGGCGAGCCCAGGAAAACAGGACAGTGTGAAGACTCCGAATGGTAAGGAAAATGGGACTCCTGCACAAAAATTGACCTAGAAATTGAACCTATTTATCAGAACATGGAAAGATTGCCTACACGGAGAGGTCGACCAACCTACCCAGAAATCTAAAGAAAGCCAATAGTGATGAGCATATCATCTCTTCGCCAACTTACTGGGTGATCCCGCAAATTTGCTAAGCATGCAAATGCTACCTCGAGGTGGCAATCTTAGAGCGCGTCCTAATTTTAGAATTTATACTTAATACATTTATTTTTTTTAAGTGGAGAAACGTGAAAAATATTAAAGAAATATAAAGATAAACTCTTAAATCTAAAGACATATGTTTAACATCGATAGCGTTCATAATTTCCTTATCAGCGTTCACTAGCACCCAGTGTTCCACGTCCAAAGTCATACAATGCCGAAACGAGACCGGAAACGACTGAAACAAAGCGCCAGATCAATTATCAATTACTGGCTTCTCTCTCACCGCGATAGGAATGAACACCGAAATAAGGAAAAGCTATACACTTGCATGTAACTGACATCAATAGTCTAACTGATATCAATAGTCTATGAAAGATGGAGAGACCGCTGGACGTCACAATCACAGGAACAAAACTCAGGTTAAAAGAAGCCGTACCGCTTTCGGAAAGGAGTAGACTCCTCAGGGAAACATCAAAGATATCGATTTGAATTTTAATGAAAATATTTATTAAACTTATGTTAAGAAGTATTAGGACCTGAATAATGTTTGTTAATGATATATTTAAAGGTGAATTTTTATTTAAATTTTATCTAGCTAAGTCAATAGACGTAAGTACTTATATAATATGTATTTTCACTGGTTTTACGCACATAAGATGCATTAAACCTTATAATACTTTATAAGTAACCTTGGAGCTGTGGCCTGTAGTTTTAATTTGTTTGGTCTTATGTCAAGTTAAATTTAAGTTCACTGATAAGAATGTATTTAATTGAAATCCTTTATTTACAAAGATGCGAAAATGGCGCTTTTATACATTTTATATGAAGCGTAATTACGTGTCTCATGCTGACACTGGACAGACGTGTGTTATTCATGGTTAAATATTATTACTCCGAAATATATTTTGTTTATTAGAGGTGGTATTCCTCTAGAATGCTAATTATACAGATACTCTTAATATTTACGCGTTTAGATTATCGTTAGTATGGATTTAAAAATTGAAATAGCTTCATCATGGAAATGAAATTTTCCTGAAGGGAACGAACACGTGTGATTAATACTGAGCATTCCAGTTCAGGTCAGTAATGTGTTATTGCGTATTAACAATGACTTTGCTTAAGCCCATTGATTTGATACTCTTATAATAAAATTTTATCAATTACCCATGACTAAGGCACACCTATGAAACAATGAGAAGGGTCACCCGAACTGTAAATTATTTTAAATGTGTATATGATGATACGAATCGTTTGGAAATCAAGTCAACAAAGATGAGTGACAACTTCCTGGTATTTTGACTTCGGGAAGTTCAATTATCTTTAGTCCACAGTGCAATTTTGCGTATTTTGGTTTCACTCGTTGCGTGTTCATTTCAATTATCCACTGTGAATATGTATTGTGCGGCATAGGAGTTGTTTTTGATTTTTTTTTGCGAATTTAGTCTGGAATTGTGATATTTATTAAATTATCTAACCATTAGCAAAATATAACTTGGTCAATATTTAAAAGTAGAAATACAATCAACATATATATTTAATTGTAAAATAATCCAATAAAAAGGAATATTCTAGGATGGGAATAGAGACCCCAAATAGGATATGCTTTATTATATTAAAGATAGACATATTCATCAATATCCTGCAACGTAATGAGATTTCTTTATTTTATTATATTAAATATAGATAGAAAACAATTATATATGTAATATAATAAATAAATCAACCTTTACTGGCATAACCTCTGCCTGTACATATTGCCCTGCCACACAATTACTTCACAATATAATGGGGATGTATGAAAATATGGGGAACAGAATACCAATAAAGGTATCTATCTATCTATCTATCTATTTTTTACAAACATAGCCACAAGCAAACAAAAATTAAACGAAATATAATTTTGATTCGGAGCTTCGCACTTCCCCGCCGCGTAATACCATGCTGACCAAGTACCCACGATCACATGCACTCTCCCCCGCCTATCTTTCGCCCATTCCTCTCGCAATACCATGCATTTCCATGTTCAGTGGTCCCAAGAATCCCAAAGATCCCCACACTTTCGAAACTGATCTCCCATACATTCTCTCTATTCTCTCTTTTCCGAACCACCCGTATTCTTGGGAGGGTCACTTTTTTCTGGTGCTTTTTTTCTCTGCAGCCAATATATTCTGGTGAGGAGGAGACAGTTTGTATTGCTTGGTACCCGAGGTTGCAGGAGCTTCCACGTATGTGACCCTGGCTAATTATTCCTCCACTTTCTGCAGTCTCACCCGTATTACACCTTCCACATCGGGATTTTTAACTAAAAATATGTGAATAGTGATTTTCATCAACTTACTTAGTATTGAAAATCAATCAAGACTTCCACATCATCAAAATAGTAGAATTCTGAATCCCTCAGGAAATGAAAAACATTTACATATGATAAATATATCGTTGTCGAGTGGATAAAATTGGGACGGAAAAGATGGGTGGGATACATCGAACGAATGTGTGATACATGCCCAATAAAAGATCAAGTGGAGAGATCTAAACTGAGATATCTGGACCAAGTTCAAAAACACGCAGCAGAGATTGCAGGATGGGGTTGGAGAGTGAAAGCTCGTGTAAGAGGCGAATGTAAGTATACAATTGAGCAGGCCAAGACCCAACGAGGATTGTGGTGTAAGAGATTGGCTTGACAAAATAAACATGACAGAATTGATTCTTATAGATACAATAAACAGTTTTACAAACACATTTCAGAAACAAATGTTTTTTCGACAATCACGGTAACGAGATAAGCTGTATCGTAACGAGATTTCTTTATTTATGTTAATACACTAAGGTATTACAGTTATGTTTTCTTTATATTTTTATGTGTTGTATTTTACTGTGATTTATGATAAATAACATTGTCTAACTAAATAAATTCTGCTCCAATTTACTTATGCATTCGAGCAGACTTATTAAACCTTACTATATATAACGCACAAAGGATAACATGTGATATGTTTTGTGTTATTTGCTTATGATTCTGTCAAGGGGATATATTGTTATGGTGGCAATGAAAATGTTTGCCATCCAGTAGACGCTCGTCATAATAAGGCTAGAATTTAATATTTGTAGGAAAATTGGTAAAAAGATATATATGTCATCAGGTCAAGGAAAACCTACAAACTTATTTCAAGAAAATTAGAAATTCGAAATTTGAAAATTGGTAATTCCATCAACTATGCAACCTAACATTTTCAGTGTAATTTAAATACAGCAAAATCATCATATCATACAAATGACGAAATAAATTATATACGATACCCTGGCTTGCACCCTACTTGGTGCATTTTTCTGCTAACCAGAACAATGGATAAACGTCTGCAATGCGTATGATTAAAATGGCCAATATAGACAACACGAATGTCAATTTTCACGCACAGTCATAAATCAAATAATATGCAATTGTTTTCTCCAATTATTGTCCATGTTTAATTGTTGTCTCTTGAAAATACGATTTATTATCGCGCATGTTTACACGTATTCTGTTGTTCCCTGGTTAATGAGGTACATAATTATGGGAAAGAAGAATAGTTACATTTACGGAGATTTTATCGTTATAAGCATTAACGTCAAGCAACAATCTTAGAAAGAGATATTATGTTATATTTAATGACATCTAAGGTCGTCCCTTTTTGATAACTACTTTCCATTTCATCTTATCATCTCATTCATCTGGCTCTATATTTATATCTTTAATAACTTTGTTGACTTCGACTTCATTATACCATGATTATTTTGGATGTATCCTATATTGTCATACTCGTGCCCTTACAATCCCAAAACAAGAAATCACAATAAGAGAAATAATAACAATAATAACAAATATACATTCAAATAATAACAAAGAAAACAATATCAATTTGTCCATAAACCGTTCACAGCTTCCAAGCACAGCTTGCAGACTCACACTATCCCGAGTCACCAACACCATATCATCCGCGTACGCCAACATCCATATCTTCTTTCTCCCCACCACCACTCTTCCGTCTTGCCCCATTCTTAAAACACTCTCTAACTCGCTGGCATACATGTTATTAATTATTTTTGTATTGTAAGGGATTAGTGTTCGTATTTCTGCGAATCTGATCTATCCATACTGCACAATCGGCGCTACTAAATACATATCATTCATTATTATGCCCTTGACCAATGTTAATATATACATACTATCAGGGTAGCTTATTTCATTTGCTAATATTTAATATTTTTTAAACTTTAATGTTTCTATGTTTATGTTCATCTTCCCCCGTACCTGTCCCTTCGTCCCTTCGTTGGTCCCTCATTGATATGAATTTAGCTCAGGGTCAGGCCGGGTAAAGCGGCAGTCATGGATGCAAATTGATGAGCAGTCTTCCTTGGCACAAAATTGGTATAAGAATTTTTGAACTTCCAGCACTGCGCCAGATACTTTATGTTTGGAGCACGCAAAGAGTTTACTGGTACCACGAAAGTATCAAAACATGCAAACGGTCTCAAGGGGAAATCCCCAGGTAAAAGTGTCGTCTACTGGGAGCTTCCTATACTGAGGCGACTAGGCACATTCCTAATGTGCTTAATAAATAATTCGCCTCTGCCGAACACAATAGTGTCACCTCGGCTTTATTGGAAAGTATTTAGTTACAACCTGCCCGTGGTGCATTATGAAATCCCTATGGGAGCCATTATGTGATCCCTATTCAGCCCTCAGAATATAATCGGCTCGAACAATTTGCCGGAAAGTATGTAGACAAATTTAGATCAACTACGGCGAACCTAGCGAACCTTTTTCGGACCTTGTCAATATCGGGGACATCCTGTTTATGGGCGTGAGTAAAATTCGCCCCGAAAAGTATTCCTCTCATTTGGGTTATCTAGCGTGAATTGGGTATTTGCCTCCTATATCATCACTGGTCTATAAAATGAAAAAGACCTGGCTTTCCTTTTTCGATTTTCATTTTTTTTCTTACTTTGGACTAGAGCCGTTGTTTTCTTATTACCAGGAACCATAAAATGACTTTACATAGGCCAAACAGTTTGTAGGGGATCTGAATTCACGCTATAAGGTTAACAAATAAATTAAGTTTAGGAGACCACCGCTAACGCTGAGGATCTCCATAACGATGTGGACATCGTCAACAAGTACAACATCACAATGACGACGCACCATAAATTCAAACTGCGTTGTCGGAATAACTTCCAGTGTGATTTGCTGGAACTCGCTTATGATACGGCCATGTCCTTCCGATTTCCCTCTTTGAAGAGTTGTATTTCATTATTTCTCATTTTTTAACTTTCTGTCCACTTTATATGATTATAAAACAATGAAATTCAAGGCATTATGTCGTACATCTAATAGTGCGGTAATAAACATTCATTATATGGTATCTCATTGCTACTCCATCACAATAGTGCTCAATTATAATCATAAAAATCATTTAGATTGTTAAGCTAATAATATTGTCAATTTCTGCAAACACAGAAAGACTGATTTATTAAATCAGTATAATGATTTCAAGTTCACCTCAACATTAATGAGCCTCGTGGATGTGAATGAAGTTGAAAAAAAAGCGCTATGAAAACGTAAATGAAGCTAAATTGAAAACATCACAATGTTATGTTACATAATCTTCCTTTTGCATTGTTAACGTGTTGGTTTCATTTTAAAAATACTTAAAATTATGTTGTAAACTGTAAAGAACTACATTATGCGTGCGATTATAATATATAATATAATATAATAATATAATATTGTTAAATAAGCGTTTAAGTAATAAATAACTTCTTTATTCAATTAACACATTATTACCAAAGATTTGCGAAATTGTCCTATTAACTTGTTTTGCAAATAGTCATTTTAGTCGATTACAAAAATGCACATATATGTAGGTTTATTTATATTAATGGGTTATTAGTTATTACGTCAAGCAAAAAAAACAGGTTGCATTATTTTGGATTTTTTCATAATTTAATGGTGTTTACATTAATAATCGTGGCAATTCAGGTAGTTTTACGAGAATTGTCATATCGTGTCATTTTCAACCATCACAAATATGCATGATTTATGAATGAAGTTTGAAGCCTCATTTTTGTGTTTGTTAATTTATATCCTAGGATATAATAGAGCAAACTATATGTGGAAATGTAGGTTTATGAATGAATACTATGAATACTATGTACACAGTGGTCCCGACCGATCAAATTTGCTGCATAAATATTTCCAATTGAGCAAGAAAATTGAAATTTTCAGAGTTTATTCATAGTGATATATTAAGTACCGTAACATTAAATTTACAAACATTAAAGTTACAAAACATTTCCCCAAATGTCATGTAGCTCTCTAGAAAAGTCAATGGAAACGAGACTTGGAAGAGGCTCCTGTGATTTTCGCTGTACACGAATTTAATGATGTAGTATTAATGAAAAAGCGAAAAAAGGTTCCACTCTCCCAAAAATATGTGATTGAAGATAGACATCAAAAAAACTAAGAAAACACAGGTTTGAAGAAGCGTATCTGCATCCATTTGTTATGCGTAAACATGAAGACATTTCATAGGTTTCACGAAAAATTAGAGGTTTTGCTAAAAAAAAGGAAATCGCACTAATTTAAAAACCTCATGGTTAACATAATCTACAGAAATATATTTTAGTGAGAAGGGTTACATATGATTCAGGAGAATTAGGCAGATAATTAAACGAAATTTCAACATGATCAGGCCACCAGAAGGTACCAGAGAAGCGAAATAAAAATTAACAATGATCAAAGAAGTACCTTCCTGATGAACAAATGTTACGAATCTCTGAAAATTTCATCGAGCTTCGAATTTCGAGGCCCGACGCGTTCACACAGCGAGCGCGCTTCCGCTTCGTAATTCGGTGGCACCCACCCTTCGGCTTTGGTATACCCTCGTCTATACCGTTGATGGATTCATGACTTCTACATTGAACATATGTAGGTTTTCGGTTTTTCTCATTTTTTCATCTTACCTACTTTTCGTTTGGGAGGTTCGTTATCTCCACAACGCTTGTAAAAGTTTGTGAAGCCCGACCAGTTTAATTACCCTGGCTTTGAGCAAACTAGCAACACTAACTATT
>WSZQ02070223.1:0-23318 GCA_019419845.2 Weissflogia rhopalogaster
CCATACATCAATCTTGGTAAAACGCATGCATTCCATATCCTCAATACTACATCCCAATTATTCCCCCATATTTTACTTCATCTCCCTTTCACTACCATCCAAGCACTCCTTACATTGCCTTGCACCCATTTCATATGTTCACCCCACTTTCCGTTCGCTTTAAACATAATATTTGAAGGTATGGACTCAATAACGTATATATTGCTTTAACAGCAAGCTTGGCCTTATCGGCTTCATGGCGTAGTTGTCAGCGCGCCTACTTATTGTGGTTTTTTCGAAAGGATTTTTCCATGCTTACTTTCCCTTTTTTTCCATCACTTCATCCTGACTACTGAGCAAATAACATACAACTTTATATGATAAATTAAAAGGTAAAATCAAACCTTGGTAAAAACAGGCTTATTAATATCTAATGTACAATTATTTTCAGCTAATTATAAATAATTTACTGCATAAAGAACTGCACATATGTGAAAATATGTCGAATGTCGAAATGTTTAAAAAAAAGGAATTTTTAATGATTCAATCGATTTGAAGTTTCGCAAGATAAGTTATTAAAGTAATATTTCGAATAATAAATAATGAGTAAATGATTTTCAGATGAAAATTAAACTGCCGAACGTTCCTAATTATTATACTAAAACAGATTTATCCCA
Source organism: Weissflogia rhopalogaster (assembly GCA_019419845.2). Taxonomy (NCBI): domain Eukaryota; kingdom Metazoa; phylum Arthropoda; class Insecta; order Coleoptera; family Staphylinidae; genus Weissflogia; species Weissflogia rhopalogaster. Next base: position 657 of record WSZQ02070223.1, read on the forward strand.
GTGTATGGGTTATTACTTGTACTCATCAACAGCTTTCTAAACATCACTTAGCTGTACAAGCAGAAGAGCTTTGACTATAAATATAACAACTCTCCGATATTGGGTTAAACAACGACGTCGTGGTCAACTCAAGGGACAATGACCATCGTCCAAGTCACGTTCACCCCACAAATAGAAAGTTTTACATTAATTTTATCCCAAAAGTTTAATGTCCCTACAAATTTCTCTTTTCTAAGGTTCCAATGACCTAGCAGTCAACGTACTGGCGTTAGTATACTAGGACATACAATAACACTTAATCAAGAAATGTTATTTGAGAAATAAACAATAAAACAATAAAAATACCTCATTCCGATTTTAAGTTTATTTAAAAATGACCGGAAAATCTATGGGAACAAGGGAAAATTGCTATAAGGAAGGGAATTAATTAAAAGGATATTTATGTTGAGTTGAAACTGATCACACAGTATACCATATTTCTCAGAAAGCAATGAACCCACAAAAGAACTTTACCATATGTGTTCTTTGGTCATAGATCCGACGTGCAACTAAGTAAGATTACATTAGAGCTGACCTAACATTGACAAATACAAAGTATGCCTCGTGGTAAACCTTAGATAAATATGAAAATTAGGCCATGTTGTCGTTGTTGAAACTCATTGGTATCGAAAGATACTAACTATCGGGTTATATGTCTCCCAACAAATTACAGTTGAACTAAAATCTTCAATCTTTATGAATTAGTTATCTCGTCAAGAGGCAATTTGTTTTATATTAGCGCCATGTAATTGATTATGAAAGACTACTACTGAACAATGAACGACGGATATGCAAAGCAAATATTGAAAAAAAGATAGGATCAAAATAATTTCCTAGCATTATCTTTGTTTTATTTTCATCTATGAAAAAAGCTACATCAAGAAGTGTTATGTTCGGCTAGGTTAGTTACGCGTTAGTTGCATTTGATGAAAGGGACATTTTTTACAAGCCCCCACACTACGGTTCATCTCATCAAAAATTCGATTTTAAGTTTTCTTTTTATTTGCTTGCTTCTCACTGTGGTGCACCTTGAAATAATCATATGGGGAATCAAAGCACAATAATGAAATAATGACTGTTAAAAAAGCCCGACATTCACATAATTCCTCGATAACACAGGAAACAAATCGTCGGATCCCCTAAAAAATGCAGTAAAATAATTAGAGTTGTTTTTATCGGCGTATTCGCCGGCACGTTGCGATGGTCATTGCCCACGTCCCATTTCGGTTTCTTGAACTTGTCGCGCCGACCCAGTCTTCGGGGCGAGATCAGTGCGTCGGCCAAAAAGTACCCTGACCAGACACAATTAGCTTTTTCTTATTTTCTATCCGCCCAAGCGATTCGGACAGTGTCACGATGCTCAAGTAGATAATACCGGTCAAACTCAAAAGCAACATGAAAATAAACAACGAGTGGAAAACAATATTCGTCGTTTTCGGGGCTCAAATTTTATGCTCGCCACCGAAAAAGCGACGTGTCTTCGTTGGTGCAGCGATGGACTCTGAAGATCGCGGCACCAGAATACGAGTTTGTTGACCGGTGCGACGGTGGATCGCGTGTTGCATCTTCGATCCAAAACTCGGGGTTCACAAACACGAAAATGTTGTAGTGGTCAGTATATTAAATACCGAACTTTACGTGCGATCCCCGATGCTGGGCAGACATTCGCAGAGATGATTTCAAAATGGTACCGGCCGAAAAAGCATAACGACTACGCGTTTACGTAGATATTAACGAATACAACACCAGTTTTTCGTGACCAATCCCAAGTCAAGATATTAATAATCTAACATTCAGAATAGTACAATATTGTGTAACCCGGAAGCCTATTGTTTAGGCTCAAAAGAAAAATGAACTATTTTACACACGTTTTGTTATTTAAAGTATGCTATTTCATTCGGTCACTTATTATTATCATAATAAGTAAGATGTAAAAATAAAAATGTGGTAATAGTAACATGCCCGACTTGATAATATCGTTATCATTAATTGATATTATGGATGGTTACCTGAGGAATATGAGAGGACATGCTTATTTGTGGGGTAAAAGTTACTTTAATCTTATTGATACGTTCACATTGCCCAAATGAAGTCGAAAAAAGAAGTGAGATGACTTTTTACAAGCGTACACTGACGATGAGTGGCTGTGAAATGGTTTCGCCCGCCTCCCTTCTTCCCACCAATGCCAGCAACACGCATACCAAGTTCGTTGCTCAAAAGCATCCCGCGATGTTCGTATTCGAATTCGGATTGGGAAAAATGTATAAAAGGCGCTGGGACATCACCAGCAATGCGTAGTATTGGTCCAGCCATCCTATGCTCCTTCCTGTCAAATGATCATCCTAGATCAATCACAAGATAATTACTCCTAAAGAGAATTAGAGAAGAAGAAAGAAAAAAAAATCACTATGAATCAGGCGATCCTGTACTCAAAATATAATTCCTTGCAAAAAACCGACGTCAATTTTGTATTGGAAAATTACCTGCGCCTAATTAATTGGCGTGAGAACGACACCATCCTGGATGTGGGCTGTGGTAGTGGTGACGTGACCACCAAGCTCCTGTTGCCCAGGATTCCCGGCACTTTCAAAAAACTCATCGGCGTGGATCTCAGTGATGAGATGGTAAAATTTGCGGCGTCCCAAAATTCGCATCCGCGCATCTTTTTCCATCAAATGAACATCGAACGGAAGGACATTCCGGAAAGTTTTGAAGAGTCCTTTCAACACATATTCTCATTTTATGCATTGCATTGGATACAGGAACAAAGGTAAACTCCCATGTAGCAATTGAAATGCTTTTACTAATCCTTGTAATCCCATAGACAAGCATTCGAAAATCTGTTTAAAATGCTAAAACCCGGAGGCGATATTCTCCTTACGTTCCTCGCTTCGAACCCAATTTTTCATATATACGAAAACCTTGCATCAAACACGAAATGGATGGATTACATGAAAAATGCCAAGAAATTTATTAATCCATATCAACACTGTGAGCAGCCGGAGCAGGTATTGGAGAGATTGTTGACTGAAGTTGGATTTTCCATACATCTTTGCACCGTAATCGAACGAAAATATTTATACCATGATCTGGATGTCTTTCGAAGTAATTATATAAACTGTTACTGTTGTAAGTACCAAACTTTAGAACTACTTTGTATTGCCTTATTCCAGAATCAGTGATTGCTGTCAATCCGTTCCTTGGTAACATCCCCGAAAATCTGCATAATGACTACTTGATGGATTTCATCGGGGAAGTGCGCAACTTGAATTTTCTAGAATGCAATGACAATAACAATGAAGAAAAGGTTCGAGTGCCATATAAGTTACTCGTTGTTGTGGCTTCCAAACAACATAGATAATCAAATAGCTTCAATTCTTCAAAAGTAGGCTAAACCTTGACATTGCAAGGATTAGTTTAACATACAAGTGCCATAACTATAGTTGTAGACGATGGAGTAATATATTTGGGTAAAATTTTATTTAAATTTGGAAATGGTGTCTATTTAAAATATAGTATAAATTTGTAATGTAATGTTTGTATTACAAAACTATTTATAACATTGTCGTGTGTTTTATTTAATAATTAATCAAATTCAGTTACAAAGAGTGATAAAAATAAAAATTCAAATTATCAAAAATATCTTTTCACTGAACAGCACTAGTGATCTGTTCACTGAAAAGATGCGGTGAACACCGTAGTTTTCCATACTTGTTTTAAGATAACTGACAATGAGACATGTTGATTATAAATATGGAAACCATTTGTCCCAATTACATATATTTTTAAATTATGATTAAAAGTATTTAACATATGTTTAATATGTAATTTGGTGATTTTAATACAAGGAATCCATGATGGTATACCTTTTTGAGACGTATATATTCCCCATGGGCCATCTCTCAGTTCGAGGACACAGGCCAAATTTGTCTTGTACACGTCAAGTACACGTAGTGGAATACCCTCCACTAAGTGACCCACATTTTGGCCAAAACTACTCTAGGCTAGGCATATTGGATGATGACGAAATATCGGTCAATGCATATAACATAGCATATTCCTTATACTCAAATATTATATTTCGACAGAGAATGTGCTTAAACGATATATTTTCGTGCGAAACGTCGTTTAAGCGTATCGAGAGATCGATAGCTGCAACGGATCAGAAAATAACACGCGATATCCGAACTTTTTGCATGTATTCGCCAAAATATAAGAGAAAATCATGTTTAGATGTTCTTAAACGACTTATTTAAATTACCATTTCATGTAGACGCAAGTGTTTTAAAATGAGTTTGTGATGCACCATCACAAACATTTTCATGGGCGAGAATCTAACCAGGAGAACAACTGCTCAAGCCAGAATTTTTAATGGGAGATTACCCAATTCATTCATTGGTGCCCGTTTGCAGTCACTATCTTATCTTTTTTGCTTCTCGTTCGAACCGCACCTTCCACGTCCACACCTGCATCCAATTTTAGAATTCTCGTGTTCCAATCTCCCCCCACCATGTAACTCCCTTCACTTCTCGACCTCCACATATTCCAAAATCTTCGTCTTCTCTTGAATATATGACGGCAATGTTCCAAATCTTTGAGCCATTCTTCACTCTCACTGTCAGTACCTCTTCCGCTCCCCCACTCTCATTCTTTTCCCCATGTTGTTCTTACTCCCATAACAATGCCCCCTTTGGATCTTCCCCTTTCACCCCCTTCTTCGGCTCACTTTTGGCACAATTCAAATCCTCGGTCCAGCTTTACGATTTTTAGCGACGCATATCTGCGAAACTAAGCATCCGAGTCTTTTGTTTTAATTTCAGAGATAGGCCATTTTAAATTTGCGCTCTTCTGATTTTTTTTACATTTCAAATTTACTTTAACGAGCACGTTAATATGAATACAGGTCGTGTATATCGTATATTGGCGATTAATAGTCAAGCCACAACAAAGCGAGTGAATTTATTATATTTGTACTATATATTTTTATAGAGCCATTGCAAAAATTTGACAAGAATCATAAAGATGGATGTTGAAAATCGAAAATCCCCTATTTACTTCATTGCTTTTTTCCGTGGTGAAAATTTCAAAATACTCTGACATAATAATTTTTTTTAGCTCAATCTACAACTGATTGTGAATATGTTTTCTCAGAATCATAACTTTATTAACCGCATTGGGAGTATATAAGTCCCAATGTCTAAATGTGAATCATAAGTTGCGTGATGAGTGCCGCGTTGAGTTATAAATAACAGTATTACTATTTTACTATGGTGAGCCCATTATAAACTATATATTATTATTCTAATGTTATTTAAATTGTAGGAGATGCTACTATGGTTCGTGATGTTACTTCTTTGTGCCATATTTTTAATGCGAAAAAAGTATTCAAACTCTAATATACCCAAATTGCAAGTCAAATATTCCCTATTGTTTAAATTACGCTTATCCAAGATATTTTCCGATGCATATAAACAATGCCAAAAGAGAAATATCGGAATAGGAAAGGTACGCCTTTTCTCAAGGGAAGTCATATTCATCTCCGATCTGGAAATACTAAAAGAAGTGGTACTTAACTCTGGTAATTTTCGGAATCGAGGAAGTTATTATAAAAATTATACAAATTTGGAAAATGTGCACCTTTTCAACTTGAGGGATGACCAATGGGATAAAGCGAGGAAATTATTGGGAAAGTATTTTAGCAATGAAAGATTGAAAAATGTTCTAGGCATATTTGACACTTATGCCAAATTATCAACGGAAAATATTGATAAGAAAGGAGGATTGTTGGATATTTTCCAAGTAGCCCATCAATTTTCATTGAATGTCGCCAGCTATATCTTTTTGGGACAAGAACAAAATTCATGCGATTTAAATACGAAAAACTTTGAAAAACTCTACAATCCTGGCTTGTTTAATAAGTTCGTCGACGTGTTCGGATATGTTTGCCCGTCACTTCTACAATGGTTCAATATTTGTGATATACCTGGAGAAGTTTTTCAAACGTTGAAAAGAATTCTTCTTGAAGTAAAAATGAGTAACACAGTACTGCCTCATGATAGTTTTTACTATCAAATATTAAATGAATGTGAACTAGAGAACATAGACCAAGTAATTGGTTTTATGATTGGTTTAATTGTGGGTAGTTTAAAATCGACTACAACATTTGCAGCTTATGCATGTTATGAAATAGCCAAATCACCATGTATTCAAGCAAAACTACATAAAGAAATTTGTGATCTACAAGAAACAAACGAAATATCTTTTTCTTCAATAACTAAAATGAAATACATGAAAAATGTTTTAAATGGTATGCAGGACATAGCTAATTAAGTTTAATAATAATTAATATTTTAATATAATAATTTAATTTAAGAAACATTACGTTTACATTCTGGAGGACCTTTGTTGATTCGAGAATGTAATATGGCTACCAATTTGAAGTTAAATGATAACACCTATTTAAGCATATCTGAGGGTAACTTGATATTTGCATCCCTCCAAGAGATACTGAAAGACGGCAAATATTTTCCGGAGCCCATGGTATTCAAACCTGAAAGATTTGATCATCCTCAAACTCAGAACTGTTTTTACCCCTTTGGTATTGGTAGACACACGTGCATTGGTTTCTATATCTCAACGTCGTAATAAAAATTTATTTCTGATTTTATGATGATTTCAGGCAATAGATTCGTCATGTTGCAAGTTCAAATATTCCTGATTCGTTTATTGATCCATTATGACTTGTCAGTGAGTCAGAGCTGCGATACAATATTTTTAAATTCACAGGGCATACGATTGAGAGAAGGAATAATGCATTTGCAGTTTAATTCGCGTCAGCTTGTTGCAGTTGAATAAGATTAATCATGTCAGGAATTTATGTATCACATATGTATAATAAAAATGTGCCTCGTCGTCAGTAGATACTGGATTTCATGGGTGTGGGAGACACATGACATTCTGAATGTCGCCTTCAAAGTAAATATGTATTTAGGAAATAGTAATTCACATCCAGTGTTGATTCATTGCATATTCCTCCCATACGTCTGATAAATTGCTATCATATCTTTCAGAGGAATGACCCTTAATAAATACGACATCACTCATTCACTTCTTTAATCACTGATCGACCGAAGAAAAAAAAGTAAAATAAAAATAGATAATGACAATTCTGGGGAAGAGACTTTGCAGAAAAGGTAAATGGGCATCTGCGATAATATATTAATATCATACAATATCATATTGAATGATATATAATTATGGCATATGTCTTTTATATGTAATTAATGTCTGTATACTATTTTTTCGTATGAATGCATCAAAAAGCGGCGTTGATAAACGCTGTAGCGGATGGAAACAAGCGTTTTGAAGTGAAGGTGCGCCTAAATCATCAAGCGGGCGCCAAAATCCTTTGAATCATGCTTGTAGAAGCTGCTAATGCTTCGCTATGTACTTTTTAAGACCTTTGTGGTAGGAGTGCGTCAAAATCGTTAAGAGTTGCATTCAACAAACAACGAATGAAATGTACCATCGTACGTCGTCATGGCCTCCTCTTATTAAGATTTATATATTAAGAAGACTTTGGATAAACATTTTCTAAAACAGACAAAAAAGTAATGAATGTTACTCGTTTGTAAACGGATATTGCTCGTGCCTCTAACAACACGTTGTACCGTTATATACTATTTCCATACAGACATTAATGCCACATCAATTTTCTCCATGAAAATAGTAAATTGAATATTGAACTATTACACGGGACCAATTAATCTAACAAATTATGAGATTATTTCCTAATCGTGTCAATAAAGAGGACGGGAACTTCTTGAATACCCGCAAAGAAACTTACAATTACTATACGGATGATTCTAGAAATGCCCCTATTTCAAAGCAACGTTGCAACACAATATTCCAAACTGGAACAAGCGCCACTCAATGTTGAATGATTATCCCATACGGACAGAAATGAGGCCCTCGCCCCTAAACCATTGGAGCCCCAGTCATGAACTCTGTTGTGGCCAGGCCATGGGTGGTGAAATATATTCGGGTATCCAGGAAAATTAGTAAATCCCGGTAACCGAAAGGCAGAGAATCTGGCATAAAGAGCAATGAGGTAAGATCGCCAGCTCTTATGGTATCTCTACGAAAACAACCAGGATGATAGATCAGACTGACTCAGAATGACAGGATCCACCGATTAAAAGCAGTGGAAGTGCAACTACTACTGGTGGGATACTCCACAGGTAGATTTCTTGTAATGGGATCCAGCAGGGAAAGCTTTAGGAAACGGACAGGATTCATTACGGAATACTTCAATATTCCATGGAGACACCTGGCGATGTTTAAAATACGGTATACATGGATAAATAAAATTTAGATAAAGTACAATAGGAAATGACAATGTCTTATAAGCGCTGATTTTCGGCCACCTTCGCATAAATATAAGTTCCCCTTTCTAGAACATAAAATTCGATAGGCAATGAAACATTTACCCCTTTATTTTAGCACAATTCTTTAAATATCCACCTGGCTGAATATGTCGATGGATGAAGCAGGTTACAGGGATTGGATTTCGGCGGACCCAGATGAAAATGACTTTCTTCTATCATAATAATTCCTAATAACTAATCTCATTGAAGACAAAAATCATTAAATTGACTGGAAACCGCTGTATTCGATGTGACTATTTCTATTTACTCAAGAATATTGACAAAATGTACATTGGTCTCAGGAGAAAAGAAATACACACTTCTAAACAAAAGCACACTACCTTTATTTAAAATATATGTAGATAAACTCTAGTGAATAAATTCTGGCTGGACATAGTCGAATTTAAGAACAGGATAGCAATAGAGACAAAGTGTGAACGAACATGAATGTTATTATTGGCAGCATAGCAAGCGCAAGCCTTTTTGCATTTTTTTCTCATAGTATTTTACCATAATCGAATTGGTTTAAGTTATGCAGTTATGTAATAGTATTTGTAACCACTGTAAGAACAATTACTATTTGTATCGATACCATTTAACAATATGAAAGTGTCATATCATTCGCATTATCATTAACGTGTACTTATTTATGTGTGTAGGTGTGTCTGAATTCGAATCTAATATAAATATCGATCGACCACATCAATCTTAATTTCGTGTGTGTATGTTTAGGTTTACATTCGCACCACAATAGTTATTGGTTAGCAATCACATCCGATTTTCCCGCGGTTACAATACATTTTTTGCTACACAAATCCGTGATTATGTCCTCAATCGCTTCTTTTCTCGCTCGAAACTGTTTTTAGTGCGGCTACATAAAAATATATATATATATACCAATGAATAAACTCAATTAAGGGCTCTTACCATACTAAAAAATAATATATAAAATAGAACGTGAATATATTAATTATTATAATATTATTTTGTAATTTCTTTCTTTTTTTGTATTTAATGCCCTTCCTTTGTAGGTGTGCGGGCCAGCTAAAAGCAACTTTGTAATATATCAATTTCTCCAATACTCTCTCATTGCCTTTCTCATTGTTTATTCTATTACATAATTTAACTGAAAATAAAAGAAAATATGTGTTAGTCACGTCATGATTAGAAGGTGTACGCTTGCTAACAGTAGATAAGTCTTGTTAGAACACTTACTTCTTCTTCAGCGTGAAGAAGCTGCGCCTCTTTGGATCATCTTTTTGCGCAGATGCAGGTAAGGTTTGACTACGCGACGGACCGGCCGAATCCGTTTCCTGCACAGCTGTTATTCGCGCTATCCAGTTATTCATGTCGGCATCATCGTGTCCTTGGAATAAGAATTCGGCTCCACTCTCCAATCTGGAATTCAAAGTGATATTATAATAGTCAATTTTCTAGAGTATTATAATTAATTTAGTGAGAGCCAATTGATTACTATTAAATGGCGCAGATTCACGATTTATATAGTCTTATACTCAAACAATAACTTAAATCAGCTAATTTAAATCGGCAACATTTGACCCGCGGGTCACCATTTATTAATTTCGACTGACCCACTTGAGCTTAGGCATCCTTGTTGGCCACACTGTGAAAATGCTGCAAAGAGGCTTTAGGACGATAGATATCAGTGACCCAAACGTTCCTCTATATTCATATTGTTTGATTTTGACCCCAAAATGTTGCCAACCCCAGAACTAAATCTGTCAGTTAATACTTTGATAACTAACAATATTAAAACAATTAACGAGAGAGTAAAAAGAATACGGGTCACAATTACCGAAAGTACTGAAATGTATTGATGGTGATATTGACAATAGCTGAGAACCTTATACCCGATGGGTAATACTCATGTATCCATCTTCTATAGAGTGGTTCTCATGAATAAACAAGGTAACAAAACACTGAACCGATATTTATCAATACTAATACTTCGTGATATCCCTAATTATAAAGTAATAAACACGTACTTTAGTCGGAAAACATGCTTCTTCTTCTTGTAGTCAGAAGCAACAGAAGCTTGGGCACCGCGCAACGACAACGGAGCTTCACCCTTGAAGGTCTGATCCGGTGTGCTCTTCATGGTCTTGGAGTCCTTGTAGGAATACAGTTGCATTCCCTTTAGTACCGAGTAAACTTTATCCCAGGATCGATTCGATGCCTTGCTGGTGGTACTCTCCCACTCATGTTTTCGAACAAGGGTGCCTTCACAGGCGACAGCATCGTCATCCGGACTCATTCTCTCTAAACCATCACATAATTATTAGCATATTCAAACTTATCACAAAAGAAGCATTACAAGATTTCAATGCATACAATAACGTGTCAATATGGCGCTACAATAGTACATCTAACATAAACTATCAACCAAAAGACGAAAATTCAGAAAGTACCAATACCAAAAGAGAGAACATTGAAATCACAGTGATGGCTCATATTTTTATCAGTGGTGAAGTTTTGAAAATCATTGTAATTGGGTGCAAGAGGGTAGCAACGGCAAAAAGGGGCCGGTACACGTCCTCGTTGTACAGTTATCGAGTGCAACAACTTTTGAATATCCCGCGTGTGTTTTTAACGTGTCGTGTGTCTTGTTGTTTTTGCGCGTGTTACTTTTATTGTTGCTACCTGATTGCGTATCATCATCGCTATGATGTCCCGCATGCGGTTTAGGAGCGCTCTTCTTCCAACGGAAGCTCCTGAACGGCGACTTACTGCGCGATCGATCCTTTCGTCGATCTTTTTCTAACGTACCGGTTGAACGAGAGGACGCTTCACAACAAAAATCAAGCAAACAAATAAACAAAAACAGAAAAAAAAGGACGAAATACATGATGCATATTATTACACAAACATGTCATGCAAGTGTAACATGCCGTAATAAAGAACCACATCAAATCAAATACTTGATTTTGACGAATCATTTCAACGATACTCACTAGGTCTAAGCTGTGGTTCATGCGTTTGTGGCCTAGCTTTGCTAGGTGACCCTTTCGGTGGCGTTTTGTGTTCTCGGATTGCCTGTGGACTGGTTTCGTGTTCGGTGGAGCTTTTAGCATGCACATGCTCAGATGCTAAATTCAAACAAAACATGCAACAATCGTTTCATTATCGCTAATATTAACAAAATCTCGTGCAATATGCCAGTTAGGATATAAAGCACAAACAACTACATACCTACCACATAGTACCTACAAAAGTCATATGCATATATGAAAGGTGCAGAAGCAAGCATATTTGGTGCAACAAAGACAAGACAAACCACATAATTGAGCAATTAATTATGGAACTATTGAGGATGTATTAAACTAGGAGCCATCACCATGATACAGAAAAAATGAGCTGATAGAGAATCTAGTAAATGTAATGAATTTCAGACACCTTTTGGTTTACCTTCACCAGAGGGTTGTTCAGTTTTAAGTGAAACCCTATGTGCAGTTACGGCAGCTTGCAAACAATTAGCAGTTAAAATGTGTGTGCATGTTCGGTAAAACAGTTTTTTTTTCTTTCAAATTTTGCTTTCAATTTTGTTGTAAATGACGCAAATTTGATTATAGATTTCATCATACATGAAGAGCACGCTGTAAAATCTCGGGACACGCGTTTGGATGAATGTTAATGCATTTTTGGAACACTTACCCGGTCGTTCCTCCTGTGGTGATGCTGCATCGGGGCGATCCTCCGGTGATTGTATAGCACGTTGTGCTTCGGCAATTTTCCTACGCTCTTCTTCTTCGGCTTCACGCTTCGCACGCTCTTCGGCTTCTGCCTCTTCTTCGCGTCGCCGTTTTTCCTTTAGTTCAAACTGTTTACAGAAATGTAATTAGAAAATCGATTTCAACTATTGAAGAACTGATTTGCAAATGAATAATTGATGATTATCATTGCACAAAATGACGAAGATATTTTATTATTGGTTACAAAGTTGGGATGAAATTTCACAGCAGTCTCTCGATTAAAAAAAAAACGGTGTACAATCATTCTGGGAAATAGAAATCCCAAATTTACTGGCATATGTGTGCCTATTTTAAAAGTTTTTTTTGTAATTTTTCGAGTAGTTTCTGAGAATATTTATGATATCACCGCTTAAGCAGAGTCTCTGGACTCAACTGAGTCCAATGAGACATATTGTAGTAACATCTCAGGGTACCATTTGGCTCCTGTCTCCCTCCGCACTTTGCATAACATCAACCTTGAAAATTAAGCTGGATAGATGGGGAATTCTCCTTTCGGATTATTTTAAGATTAATCTGGCAGAATTTACGTTTGACAATAATAAGAATCCAAAAATGAAATAAGGTCGCGAAAATATAAGACCGTAAATATAGATTGTTTTGGAATTATTGCGTTCTGTGCTATTAATCAGCCATTGCCAATATCAAACATCAATGACCTAACGAATCATATTCATGTCCAAAATGGATAATTCTCATTCCGTTTTTTTGTGAAAATTAGCCCAGCACAACATAGGATCAGGTTATAATAAAGTTAATGTGAATTTGAATTAGAGTCGCCTTGAAAAATATGGGACCATACAAATTTCTTGTTTTGGAAACTCTTACTTTAGTGCTGCCATTCAAAGTCACGTCCAAGTACCCTCATCACAAATCAGAAGATACGGCTGCGAAATTATTTCCCAAATTTGAATATTTCTTGAATATCATTGTGCTAACAACGTAATTATGATACAGATATGAAAATGTTAGGAACATGCAAAGAGGAAAACTCACCCTTGAAATTGTCGAATTAGTGGAACATGAATTTAATGAAAGTGATTCATCGGACAAAGAAGAAATGCTCTCACAATCATGTTGTAAAAACAAAGCGTCTGTATCACTAAATATACGTGCTTTGCGATTATTGCGTGCGTTTTTAGGATACAAGAAACTGTAATTATGCCGCAGTGGTTTTGGTACAATTTTTTCCACACCACCGAGGGTAAACAGACGGCGGTAATAAGTTTTAGGATTATAAAAATGGTCACAGTCATTTACTATGGATTTTACAATTGTAGCAGGGGGGATATGTTGGGTGATATTACAAGGTGCACACAATGATACAATATCCGGAGGAAGGGAGTTACATTCATAGGCTTCAACATGCTCGACGGTTTCCTGAGCAACATGCAAATTATCCCAAAGACTATCACCGATTCGCTTGCCTAGTTTTTCTAACTACAAACACAAACCACGATTAGTTACAAAATATAAATACATAACATTGATGCATGCTATAGAAGAGATTGAATGACAAGGAATTGGACCCGAACTTACTGTTGTTAGTCGTCCTAGTGCTTCAAATCTTTCTTCCTGCGCAGCCGCCGATTTCTCAAACGCCTCGTGCTTCTTGATCAAGTTCTCGACGTCGTCTATAGTTTGGCCAAGTTCGGTGCTCATCAAATACGGTTCTTGTGCGATAAGCCACTGCTCGGCGACGGCAGCATCGCGAGCAAACTGGTACACTTCCAGGATAAGCTGAAGATTCTCCCATCGTTCCTCCCAGCGCAGAAGCAGCGAGTTGCGTTGATTGCTCAACGCCAGTAGTTTGTCGCGGATTTCGGACGTGGCGTAGTGATTGCGAGCGAGGAGCTCTTTACCGAGAGACACGCACGCCGTGAAATTATCTTCACGCGCATCAATCTCAGCCTTCAGGCTCTGATGGTTGTTCATTAATGTTTCAACACCACTTACATCACGAGGCTTCTCACCGGTGTTCATTTGTCTTATCTATGAAAGAAATATAGTTTATAGAGCCTTCTGTTCGTTGTTGAAAAAAACATAATTATAATAGTTAGAAACGCTTCTAACTATAATGTGAATTTATGATGTACCTAGTAGTACCACAATATAAATGAAACTATGTTCCATTATCAAAAATTATAAAAAGTATGGAAAATAAGATAAGCGTAGAAAGGAATTATATAGAAAAAATTGAAAGTACTTACAACATCATCCATCCATTGCATCAGTGTCCTGACCATATTGAAGAATCTATATAAATCACCGGTGTCACCCAGTTTGATTGATCTCTGTTCACACATGCTCTGAAGGTTCATCCAGGCACTGACCACCTCAGCTTCCCGATTCGTAATCTCCCTGGCCTTGTCGCCAGCATAGGCACTCTGCAGTTTGGCAGATTCCTCCTGAATTTGCTGGACTTGTGACTGCAGCGTCTGCAGGTCTTGCTTGAAGTTCTGATGCTTCCTTTGCAGCGCAGACACAGAACCAGCATCGCGGCCAAGCTCATCACTCATAGCTACCGACTTCTCCATTATTCGACTAAGAACGTCCTTGCAATCGTGGAAGAACTTATGCAATTCCTTGCTTGCATCGAGCATTTGTGTGCGCGTCTCGATCAGCTCGAGCAAATCCTGCCAGGCCTCATTCAATCCATCCTTCCATTCAGCCACCGTCGCAGAATCAGAGTGTCCTGCGGCAATAAGTTGATCCGCAACGTCATTCGCAGCGGCAACGCGCTCATTGCCGATGGTCTCGGTATCTTTGGCGAACTCCTTGAAACGCTCCCACAGCAATGTAACATGGTCGTAGTCCTGACCCAATTCGTGCGATGAGGCAACCACTTCCCTATCAGCGATCCACTGTTCCAAATCGCCAACGTCGCGGTTCAGCAAGAAGAGCTGAAGGGCTTCATCAAGTTTCGCACGGCGCTCGCCAGCCAAATCCTTCAGACCCGCATAGAGTTTATCCAGCTGCGACTGTTTAACTGCCACTTGTTCGGCCAGAGGATGTCCCTCAGCAGCTAACTGACGCACAGTCTCGCCAAGTGAACGAATAGTATCGGCGTACTGCTCAACTACACCGTCAAGTCCTTCGTGTTTCTTGATGAGATTCCTCGCTGATGTTTCATCCTTTCCGCGATCTTCAACCATCATGTACAATTCCTGTTCGCTCATCCACGCCTCAGCTTCGCCGGCATCGAACAGATATTGCTGTGCGCGTTCGTTCCTCAGCAGATTCTCACGGCGTTTTTCCAGAGCATCCTTCAATTCCTGCCATGCCCGCAACAATTCCGTAATCAACCGACTAAACTCATCGGCACTCTCATGCCCTTCATCGACAAGTTTCTGACCGTTATTGCATACCGTGTGAATGCGAGGCTCGTGGTTATCGATTTCCGTACGCAAACTCTGGTTTTTCTTCATTAACATATGCACATGGAACAAACTGTTTCCGTACTCATCAGACAATGCTTGTGGCATCTTTTCGGAAATCCATAGCAGTTCATCCTCGACGTCGCGACGGAACTGAAATGCTTCCTTTTTCTTTTCCAGGGCGCGTTGACGCTCCACCAGAGGTTGCTTCAGCTGTTCGAAGCGCACTTCAACCTGAGTCTTCTTCATCTTAATATCATCCAACTTCTCAGTGGGCACAGTTTTCTCCAAATGTTTAGCTTGATTCTCAAGCTCGTTGACTTGGCGCGCTTTAACAGCCATTTGGGTTTCAATCATCTGCTGTTTCTGCATCAAAATGTTAACGGACGCAAGATCTGAACCAGTATCATCGGCTTCAATCTGCTTCTCTAAATCGTTCATCCAAGAATCAATATCATCGCAGGTCTGATGGATGAGCACTTCACGATTGGCATCGAACAGTCGTTCACCCTTTTCGTGTGTCGTCGTCTCGAGAATGTGGAACTGATCAGAGAGTTCATCAATCTTAGGCTTGATAAGTTCAGCATATTCGGGCTTATCACGGGCAAGTTCTTCTCCTGCTTTGGCCAAGTTACTAAGGCGTTCCTTATTGGCCCCAATCTCTGCCTCGAAGGCCTGATGTCTTGTCCATTTGGAATGGACGGTCTTAGCGCTACGGTAGGTATCGTCCTGAGCAACAACATGTTTCTCCTGGATCCATTCACCCAATTCTTCACAGTCGCGCAAGAATTGTTGAAGATCAAGTTGATCCTTGAGCTTTTCGAGTAAGGCCAATGCTCGTTCCTTATTGTTCTGCCTACGTTCGTCGATGGCATCAGTACGTTTGCCAATCTTATCCGCGGCAAAGTGTTTGTCCTCTGACAAACGTTGCGAGAATTGTAGCACACTGTTGATTTTATCATCGTTGGCTTCCATGGTGGTGAGGAATGCCTCATGACGCTTCAGCAAATTTTCGGCCTGTTCCAAGCTGGTCGGCACTTCATCCTTATTGAGCGCATGCTCCTGCTGGGTGAGGATGACTTCAGCTTGACGAGCATCACGGTTCAACAGTTGCAAATTCAACGACTGCGACAACAACTCCTGCCGGTTCTCCCACATCTGTCGGAGTTCTTCCCAGCCATCTTTCAGTGCTTTCAAACGCTCACGCAAGAACATGTATTGCGGATCGTCCTGGGTGCCAGGATCGGCAGTAATGCGCTCGCCATACTCCATCATCTTTGTATAATCATCGGTGTAATTATCAATCTCCTCCTGTATGCTCTGGTGTTGAGAGAGAAGTTTCTCGGCCTCGGCCAATGAACTGGGCGTGTCCTCAGATGCAACATCGGTTTGGGTACGCGACAACCACGCCTGGAAGTGATCCAAATCGCGCAAGAAACGATGCAAATCGCCAGCCTCCTCCAACTTCGCATCGCGCTCCTTTAGCATCTGTGTGAGCTGCTCCCAAATGACCTGAATCTGAACAATGCGTTCGCGAATCAGAGCTGCCTCCTCGGGATGGTCATGTTCAATCTGATCAGCTTCCTTCTGGAGGGACGTAAGTTTAGCCTGAATGGCAGCCAAGTCACGCTCCATACCACTGAGACGTCGCTGCAAGGTCATGATACCAGTAAGATCCATTTCCAGACTGTCAGTGCTCTGTAAGATGCGCTTCTTGTCTTCGATCCACGTCACGGTCTCGCGGCATTCAATGTGGAAGGTCTGCAGACCGTGCGCTTGGTTCAACTCCTCCTTCTTGCCCTCCGCCTTGTCACGAAGCTCACCCCATTTTTGATTCAATTGATTTTGACGTTGAGTAATCTGTTCACTATCGGGATGTTCGACATGCAAAAGTTGGCGTGCAAGTTGATTGACAACGGCAACCCGACCCGCGTTGGCATTCATCTCCTTCTCAAATCCATCATAACGATGCTTCATAATCTCAACATCTTCAATATCCCTCGCTGGCACCATAGTCTCCAACATGCGATCCTTTTCGCTGATCCATTGCTCAACACCATCGCTCTCCGACAACAGTTTGTAGAGTGACAAGGCATCAAGTAACCGTTGTTTACGCAGTTTAGCAAGTTCGTTCAATTCCTTGTAGCGGCTGTCAATCGAGTCGAGACGTTTAGTAACCTCTGGTGAAGTCGCCAAATCCGATCCCAGCTGTTGCGCTTGTTCGTGAAGGGCTTGAATAACGGAGGCATAGTTCTTGAGCTCCTCCGTGACGTCCTTGTGCTTCTTAAGTAGACTGTTGGCGTTGGCCTCATCGCGACCAACATCCTCACTCGACACCAGTCGCAAAGTGTCCAACATCCAGAGATCAATATCATCGGCATCGGCAAACAGCTGATGATAATCAACAGCATCTTCAAGCTGCTTGCGACGATTGGCAGTGAGTTCTTGCAAGTGGTTCCAAGCCTGTAATGTAACATCCAACCTCTGTTGGATAGAGTCTTTGCCGAAGTTGTTGCGTTCAATCAATTGCTCGCCAACACTTAACACCTCCTTGAATTGTGGTTCATGCGCTGCAATCTCATTCTCCAGAGCTTTGTGTTTCACCAGCAATAGATGAATGGTCGTGAGGTCGTGACCAATGTCAGCAGTGGAAACAATTTGATCCTTCTCCTTGATCCAGTTGTCCTCGTCGGCCATGTCCCAGTAGAACTGCCACAGAAGACGCGATTCTTCAAGGCGTTCGCGCCGTTCAACGGCAAGTCGGACCAACTCTGAGTAAGCATCCTCCAGCTGTTGCACACGTTCTTCAACCAGAGATGGTTCGCATGGGCGGTAGCCCTCGTTCGTCTCAATATCTTGGAAGCGCTGAGATTGTGCGGGAATAGCCTTGACACGTTCACCCAAAACGTTAATGTCAGCTTCCAGAAGGCTGTGCTTCTGCAGCAGATCCTGAACACCCATAAGATGTTTACCGTAGTCATCGGTGAGAAGCCGGGCCTTGAGTTCTTCCATTGAGTCCAAAATGTGCAACATTTCCTAGGAGAAGTGTGTAATAAACATGTTTTCATTTATTATTTTTTCGACAAATTTTTAAATGGGGGATTATGCAAATTGAAAAATGCCGATCATTGAAATTAATATTGCTAAAGTGTGACCTATTCAATTACTCCTTGTAAAACCCACGTGATCGAAATTTGTAGACCATTACAGAATGATAAAGTTATTCACTTACCTGGAATGTTTGCTGCAATTGCAAACTCAACTCCAAACGCAAGCGACGGGCCTTGAGCAATTCCAAGAGATAATTCCATAATCGCAGTACATTATCCTTACGTTGACTAATTCTGTCAATATCATGATAGTTTTCAGCAGCCAATTCAGACGCCACAGCTACCACGGCTTGGACACGTTCCTCGTAGGCCAAAATGTCGGTCTCAATAGCTTCATGCTTCTTCGCCGCGGCTTCCACAGCGGCCAGATCATGTCCGAAGTTGTCCTGTGAGACCAACCGTTGATTTTCGTTAAGCCAGGTTTCACGCATCGACGCCTTTCGATTGAAGCGTGCCGCCAGCTGTTCAAGCTTCTCCTGGCGAATCAATTCCTCACGGAGTGCCAATTCACGTTCGTGTTCTGCCTTCTCCAACCTATCCCACGCTTTGTTGATGTCCGCAATCATTTTTCCTTCCTTCGGCGTGTACACGCGCTGGTTGTTTGCGCGCATCTTTGACTGCAGGGTAAAGAGAAGGATCTCCAAGTTGCCCTTCTCGACAAACTTGGGTGGTTTTTCAACCGTGCGATACGCGCTAAACTGCATCAATTCCTGCTGTACCCCCGCCAAACTATTCGCAAACACACGATTGCCAAGCGCCTGAATGGTGCTTTCGATCCAGGCAAGCAGTTCGCTTGTGAGCGACTCATACTCACCGATCATGCGATCGTTATCCATCGCGATTCCAACCACCTTACCGATACGTTTACCTTGCACCGTCTCCTGTTTCATCTTGCTAAAGTAGTGGTAGTACGTGACCACATACGTAATGATTGATTTCTCATCCGGTTGCTCCACGAACACATCTTCGGCGTCCAGTAGTTTCGTCAGGCCGAGTTTATCTTCAGCTACGTTAAAAGCGTTGTTCAAGTTGTGCATAGCGTTCGATTTAGACAACTTGTCGAATTGTATTAAATCGGGTCGGTGTTTATGAATAATAGCGTTGAATGCTAAACCGTCACGCCATGATGTCGTAAAGTTGCGTACGTTTACGTTGTGATAACCAGCGGTTTTCATCTGGCACCTGCATAGAAATTGGAAATATAAGAGATGTCGTTAGAGCAATGCAATCAGACTTACCAAAGTAAAAGGGCATCTTTGGCAGATTTCGTTTCCTGGTTATCGGTTTCTTCGATCGTAATGTCCTGAATCTGGAAACGCAGGATGATGGTCCAGATGAGACCGAGCGATAGGCGCGGATTGCCGTCCACGATGTCATGTGAACCCATATTCTCCAAATGAACCCGCTGATCTTTCAGGAATTGTAGCGCTTTGTCCACATTCTCCAAACAGTGAATGCGCATTTTGCCTTTCGTTGGCCGAGGCAATCTTTCACCTGAGCAGAAAAAAAAATCCGTTCTCTTTACAATGTCCTACTCTGCCAAAGAAAATATGTAATAAAAATATGTAATACCTGATAACACCTCCAACAACTTGATAAGCTGTTTTCCATCGCGTAGATCGACGTACAAGTCGGCAATTCGCGAATTTACGCGAACCAAATGCGAGTTCACCCATTTCTGAAAGGTTTTCTTCTGTACACTCTCACGCTCATCCGCGAGCGCCTTAATCCTTGAGCGTTCGAAGAGCCGCGATGACGAGTTACCACCATCGTATTCGTACTCTTCCACAATTTCCTGTTGCAGGCTCGGATCCCATCGATTCAAACTTATATCGGTCGTCATTTTACAACCCTAGCCTTGGCAGGCTTCCTGAAACAATAAAATAGAGCAATAAGACGCACACATAAAAAAAGGACACACTCCACAGAAGTACTTATAATCAACGCATTGTAAACTAATCCAATTAGAAGTGCGCAAGATTGTAGCACATTTTCACGGAGCTAAGCAGAAGTAGCCGGGGAGAGAACTGCGGAACTTGTTGCTACTCCAGCGTCAATCGGCGTCGGTGTTCCGGCGTACCGGCGTCGCCGCCACCGTTTCGGCGTTGCAGGATCGATCGATATGCGCGTCCGAAGCAACGCAACCAACACAGAGCCGGCCGCAGTGCTCATATCGACTGCATGCAGCGCCCGTCCATGTTGGTACGCAGTACCGTAACCGTGTGACGGTATTGCAAATGGGAAAATTGGGACCGTGCAGAGGGGCGCGCACGCACGACACAAGCTTGTGCGGTATGACAGAATGAGGAAATCGCGACCTCGCCAAAGCAGAGTGCTAAAGGCACAGTCTCTTCAAATTGGGTCAATCACGATTTATTTAGAGTTTGCATAAAATTTGACCACCGATCTCTTGACGTATACTTTCATGAAAGCCATCTGCTCGAATATTTTCTTATTGCACTACTTTTGTCATAGTGAGTTGAGAACTCATTGTCTAGCAATTGCATGAAACAAAGCGCGACTAAAATTACTGTCACACCGGATGTACGGGACACTACGTGCGGAATACCAGGTATATACGTGGTAGCAGCGTTTCCGCTTTGTTTTGGCTCGTTTTGTGCGTTTTTTGAGTTCGCATCCACGTATTTTGTTATTATGTTTCCTACGCACCGAGGCAGAAAATGATAGGCGTCGGTCCCTCCAATTGGAAAGTCCCAGCGTTATTTCTCTACTCCACGAGCTAAGTACCCACTACGACATGACGTGATGCACAAAATGAAACAATGATAAGCTGAATGAATAAATGATGTCACAGCCAAATCGGTACGCAACCCAATTCCTTGATCCGCGTTGCGCATCAAACGCGGAGAGCGAGAAATTGTCGACAACCTACGCATACAGGCGCTGTCTGCTTACTTCAATAAGAATTTATCAAGTGGATTGCCTTAAATGCACACACTGAATATGTGTAAAATGCCAGTGATGCGTTCTTTTATAAATCGGTTTCCATTGACACTTGAACCTACATGAACTTACTTCAACCGAGAAGTTCTAGTTCACTTGTATGTTATTAATTCAAGCGTATTTCTGTTGGCATGAGTAAGAATATGGTATTACTGCAGGATTGTTATGCCGCGCCTAGTCTTGGCAACATATATATTCCACCACCACTAATGAAAAGTTTTCTTAGATAAAAAAGAACTAAATTTCAAAGGGTTCCTACTTCTTTAGTAATCAAGTTTTTTGTAAAAAAAAACTATCTAATCATCTGAAATGTTGTTTTTTTTTTAATTTTATTTATTTTACAACCTTTTTCTACCACATAGTGGTGTTTAGGGATTAGTAACCCGGCCTGATCTCGGAACTGATGGTACTGCTCTGAACTATTGTGAATGTGGTTTTTTTTTTCAGGGATCGTTGCAAGCGAATCTCCCAACCCTCGTTCGTTTTTACCGCGAAATCAGGAGTTCGCGGACAGCGCCGCAGCTGCTTGTTGAGTGGGGAGAGCAAGTGATCACCCATCAAATGCCTAGCTACGTCCGACGTTGCTTAACTGCAGTGATCTAACGAGCACTGAGCTCCCCAACGCGGCAAGCCGCCGCCGAAATGTTATGTATAAAACATAATAAGCATAATTATAATGCCGAAAACATGGTAGTTTTTAGACAAGCCTTGGTGAAGAAAATAATACACTATTTTGAATTAACTAAACAAACATTGGAACCCGGAAACGAACTTTCCATTGAAGTGTATCATTAGATAAATCATGCCACGTGATGTTTGGTTGTCATTGAAAAATAACATGTATGTTCATTATATATAATAGGAAACCTACCACGATGTAAAATATTTTGTCACGAAAATAAGTCGATTTATCATATCTAAACATGTCTTTCTCATATATTTTAGTGAATCTTTGCCAAAAGCTCAGAAATCGCATGTT